>JAEDXX010000277.1:0-100752 GCA_021725515.1 Epicauta chinensis
TAGTGGGATCAAATATGACTTCTGTTAGATACCTTAAATCTAAAGCTATGACACCTTTCTCTGGTTGAAAATGACGGCAAAAACATTTCGCAGAAATATTAGATTTAGTAATGTCAATACAATTTACACCTTTCGAAAGAAGCAATGCAGAATTGATATTTCTATCTCGTGGAACGGATTTGATTGTTTTTCTTTATTACCCTATAGTACTTTGACGGATGAAGGAAAAAGAATTAAACAGACAAAGTAAAGGGCTTACAATAAAATATTGACTTTAGCATTATACCATTATATTTATTAGAATAATTTAACTTATTATTATTTATTTTCAATAAAATTTATTGCAGGAAGAGCAAAACAGTAATAATTACCGTGAATTTTTAAGTATCACTTAGTACATTGTCTCTTAATTGTTCCCTAATTATAACATATTTCCAACAACAATAATTGTAAAATAACGAGCATCTCTACATAATGAATATCGATTTATTACTAAATAAGGTGGTGTTCTACATTTATAAACGGGATACTATCTACATACGAATTTTAGCTTTCATTGTGCGTTAACGTTCCGGCCCATAAGTCGATACATTTTGCTAGCTCTGAGTTTTCCAATATCGTAATATGGTTTCCATCAAATGACTTAACATCGACTGTCTGATCACAATACTGTGACAAGCAGTAATCGTCACTGAGGCCATTTACAATTGGTAAATTTGGTTTGAATAGTTTCACATTAGTCTTCTTTAATTTGCATTTAGGTACGTAGTTTCGTACTGCTGCTGCTCTTTTGTACAAAGATAAAGCAATTTTTCGTAATTGATCAGGTGGAAATAATCCATTGGATGGTAAAATACTTTCCATGACGTCAAGACGTTCGTCATATGATTTGCATTTGGCAATAACTTCCTAAAATAATATCTCAACTTTTATATGATGCAACAAAAAGGAAGACCTAATCATTACCTGGTTGCTTGTAATCACTTCTTGTTTTACGTACATTGAAAGAATGTAACATAAGAATTTCGTTTGGAAAACATCTTCACCAGCATCAGAACCTAGTTGTGATGTTGTTACCTTTTGGAAAAGCTCTGGACCACCATCTAGACATATCAAATGTCCATGATAGCCATCGGCTTCCAACAAACGAATTACTTCGAATGCTATTGCAGTACCGAACGAATAACTAACGAAGAAGTAAGGCTCCGACTTGTTAATTATACTCGCGATACGCTATTAATGGAGAAAAATATGTGACTAAAATTGTAATTTGATAAGGAAAATATTTCTCTATTTACCGGAAGTAGATCTGCTGCGATTTCCTGTACCGTATCTTTAGGATTTTCCATTGAGTATTGCACACAAATTGCACGACTTTGAAGATTTTTACTGAGCGGTAAGAGGGCCTTGGCAATTCCCTCAATTCCGGGGAAGAATAAAATCCTTCTTGTATCCGGTTGTTGTTTATCTGATTTTGTTTGAAGTTCGACTAGTTCTGATTTAGTTATAATTACGTCTACAATTTGTGAGATAAGCATTTCAAAACCTTCTACAGGCTTATCATTGATTACGAGTTCTGCCTCTTGATCATCAGATGATTCGTTTTGTATATCGTACAACTTCGAGAATGTTAAATTTCTTATATCCTGCGGACTTAGAATAATTTGGAATTCACGCTCCAGTGTTTGTTTAATTTCAACACCACCCATTGAATCCATACCTAACTCAGATAATGTTGAATGCAAGCTAATAGTTTTTAGGTCTTTAATGCCCATTATGGAGGCAACAGTTTCAACTACATTTTCACCAACACCACCGCTCTTTTTAACTGCTACTACAATACTAGACACAACTGGATTGTCTTGATTTAAGAACGTGTCGAGGACTTCCAGACAATTTGTGATTCGTTGTTGCAATGTACCGCCAATTTCCAACACCTTGTCATCATCTTGCATCTCAGCAACAAGACCAACATCACCAACTGCACCCCATTCTACAGCCAGCGCCGGATAGCCGTCTTCTTTACGTTTTTCACAGATACGTTCCATCACACTATTTGACATACCGTAATTCGTTTGACCACCGTTACCGCGGCCACATGATACCGACGAGAAAACGACGAAATCGCGTAATTGCGGACAACGTTCACGTGTGATTTCATCCAAATATCGGGTGGCACGTGCTTTCGGGGCAAATGATGTTTTGAATGATTCCTCAGTTTGATTTTCTAAAATTGCATCCTTTAGTACGACAGCAAGATTAAAAATTGATTGAATTGGGCCCAATTCTGTAGCTTCATTAATAAGGTTTTCACATCCTAATCTTGTGGTTATGTCGGCCTTTGAGATTAAGACATCTACACCGTACGACCTCCAGATACTATAACGTTGTACGATAATGATAATTAATAATGTAAATTGAATGTTGATGAAAAAGCATACCGAATCCGCGAGGCCTGATAACCTGTTTTAACCCCACTTCTCGACGTGAGGACAAGTTTTCTAACACCACGAAGTACCAACCAATCGGCTAGTTCCAATCCGAATCCACCTAAGCCTCCCAATATTATTGCAGTCTTATCTGAGTCACACCGGTACCTATTAGAACGCTCATTATGACTATTCAAATCAATTAAAAACAAATACGCCGTACCTTGGTACACCTTTCATTTTTATTGGTAATGGTTCCACGACTTTCTTTTTTTCTTCATCTCGAATCTTAATGATAACTTTACCCATATGTTTGCCGGATGTCATGAATCTAAATGCTTTCTCGAGTTCATCTTTCTCAAAAACTGTTCTGGTCAAAGGTTGCACTGATCCATTAGCAATACCTTCATTTAAAAGTTGCGTTAACTGCATTTTGAAAGACGGACTTGACAAGAAGAAGTGATCAAGCATAACACCATTGAACGTAGCCTCCTTTTCCATCAACATCAGATGCAGTGGGTTGTCGTTTTCGAAATCGAATTTACCAATTTCTAGAAAATGTCCACCCCGAGCCAAACAACGTACTGAGGCTAAAAGTTTTTCCTCAGATAAAGAATTCAAAACGAAATCAACACCACGACCATTTGTTTCGCGATAGATCATTTGTTCAAAACTTGTATCACGTGAACTTCCAATCACATTATCTATAAGTAGAAGCAATGTCAGATTCTGAAACGAAAAGTTTGAAAAACAAACCAGTGAGTTTGGGGAAGCGCTTTTTCAGGAACTCGCATTTTTCTGGTGTACCTACTGTTGTGAATACTTTGCAACCGTGATGTAAACACAAGCTTATTGCCGCCTGGCCAATTCCCCCAGTACCAGAGTGAATTAAAATGCTATTACCAGGTTTTAAGGATGACCTCTGGAAAATATCGTTAAAATAAATGGATGATTCTTAGTCAAAATGGTGTCTTCGACAAAAATACCATAAAGACGGCAAATATCACTGTAGCATAGACAACAGGTACTGTAGCAGCATCTTCCATGGTCCATTTATCGGGCACCGGCCAAAGCAGAGACTTATCTGCCGCTAAAAGATTAGTTAAGCCTCCGCGATCAATTATTCCCATTACTCTTTGACCACTGTAAAAAGAGACAATTAATGGGGAATTTTAAGCTATCAAGGCAATTTACGATAAATCTCTTCCGACGAATTCTAAACCTTGTGAAAATTCTTCTTGATACCGTGCAGCACCTTCAGCTTGAATTCTTCCTGAAGCTATCATGACATCTTTGAAATTAAGTGAGGCATAGTATACCTGCAGAAAGTCGGTTACATTATTATTTTACCGAAGCTACGGTTGGATAACTCACGTGAATCAATCTTTCTTCTGGCTCTACCTTGGCCTTGAATTTCAAAGGTCCTTGAATCCATCTTAAACTCGATAAATCACCTTTGATCAACGTATTTCCAACACAATGTTCACATTCAATCTCATCCAAAGGATCGATTTTTATGTGTCTATAAGAGCCCCATTTTCCATTTTGGTAAACATTAATGCCCAGCTGTTTTTGCAATTGTTGCTCATAGAATTGGTCGTTGAAATTGAATTTTGGTGCTTGACTATCGTTAATGAAAACAGCACGCATATTGTTAGAACCAGTTTCTTTTCGTATGCAATTTATTAAACCCAAAATACCATTCTGTGGTTGATTTTGTGAATAAATTAAAACGTCCTGATTCGTTTTGAGTGCGCTTTGTAATTGAGGTAACCATGTGAATTCTTCTACATCGTCTACTTGGACCACCAAGGGCACTCTGTTGTTTGTTTTGAATTTTTGACATAAAACCAGTTTCTCCTTGTTATTCGTATAAATTGTTGAAATATGAAGGTGAGGATTTTGGAACTGCGAAGGATGAAAGTCTAAGGGCTCTCGAGTTAACAAATAACCGTAATCAAGTAGTGACTTAATTGCCTGACTTAGTACCAACGGCCGTTTTGTTAAGTTTGTTCCCACAATTAAATAACAATCTGTTTCTGCTGCTAAATTACGATTTTCTATTGAGACATTAGGCAAATCCATTTGTTGCTTTGTGAAAACGCATACGTCTGCGTGGATTAATGGTAAATCATATACTGCGTTAAAGATAATTGGAGCTAAAGGTTCAACATCGGATTCTGTCACTTCGTCAATTAATTCGACAGCCCTTACTTTATAAACTGGTGTATTCTCTAGAGCTAATTGGATGTTAACTCTAATCGCATCATGCACATCCAAGCGGCAATCAAATGGCACAAATTGATATTTCTCTAATACTGGTTCCTCTAAAGTACGCTTTTTTGCAATCTTACTAGCTTTTAAACCACGAAATTCAATTCCTCCACATCTAGAATTGGAAATTTTTTATTATATTTTAGAACTTTTATTTGCTAGTAACTTACTGCACAACATCACCTTCCTTATTAACAAAGACTGGGATTTCTGCATTCTCATCATGTTCTAATGCGTGGGCTAAATGTTTGGGTGCATCGATCGATAGATGTTTAATGGCAACTGGTACGTAAAGTCCACGAGTGTCATTTTGCAGAATACGAATTTGCAACATATTATCCATAAGCGTAACCCAATTACCAGACCACCGAATTTTGCCAATGCACGCATCACTGGAACATTCAACAAGACTCCGAAAATCACCTCTGTAAGCATAGATTCATTGAGAATTCTTTCTGTTGACCTGATTTTATTGTACAATTACGTATAATTGTAGCCACGAAGACGTAATTCTTTGTATATATCCTTCGCAGTTAATTTTAGCGAAGATTCTGTGTTTTCTGGTTCAACAGGTATTGGAAGATCGATTTGATGATCTTTACTATTGTCGACTACAAACACTTGGCCAGTCACTATGGTAGTCTTTTCTTCATTCACCTAAAAATAACTACATGATCAACTAGAAGAGTAAGGTTTGGATATTACTTCGAAAAATCCTGAATTAGAAATGGTTGTACACATCTCTATAGGCCTGTCCTTGGAAACATTTGTAGCTCTTAAGAAACGACAATTTTTAAAAACGACTTTGTAATTACTATGGAACCCTCCATGTATATGAACTAAAGCTTCCCAAACTAAGTTTAAGTAACCGGTTGCTGGAAACAGCGTTCTACCTACAAGTTAGTCAGTAATCATCACCTAACTTTTATATATGTTTTACATTTACCGTCAATAACGTGTCCGGATATATAAGAAAATGTCTCAGAACCTATATCGATGGTCACCTGATAATTACTAAGGTTTGCTTCTGTCGCTTCATCAAATCTAGCCACATAACAGGATTTATCATGTTTCCATTTAATGTGTGGTGAAATCATTGGAGTCGATCTACTAACTGGATATTTAACTGTGGGATAGATTTTCGCCAAATCCATACAGTGACCTGAATTATATAAGCTGCAAATATTGGAAATGCTATCAGTCACCTATTCTTCAATTTGCTTTGGATCAAGTACCTTCCTATATTCTTAAGCAATAAGATTGCAGCATTAGTAGAAGAAATATTTTCGAAATATATAGTTTTAGATCTGTCGACGGATTCTATCAGTTGTCCATTACCGATTTCAAAAATCACCGAGTGCTTACTAAGATTTTGCAAAAGTTCTGGTAGAACAAATACGTTATTAATCGACTTCAAAAAGAACTCAGCTGAAGCAATTCTACTATCGTCCGTTGACAACCATCGGGTTGGCTTAGATTTAGGTTTTATTAAAATCTTGGAAAGAGTTTGAGCTAATTCGAGTTCTAAAATAAATAGACTCCTCAGTTCCTTACCGGTAGCTTTGAAGCTGTCGCCTTGGAAATTGATGTGATTATCAATTTTTCTAACTGAAACGCCTTGGTTTCTAAATTGGTAACGAATTTTAGCAAATTGCTTTGATGTCCAGCTATAGTGGTTCCTTGTTGATGAATCCCTATTATATTCACTTGGTTTGGTAGTTGTTCCAACTGAAAGTCATGATTATTGATACGGTCCAAAATTCTCGCCTCTATTTATACTTACCTCGTCTTTTGTTAATCCAACAAAATAATAAACAGTGTTGTCAGCAGTCTTACACATGCTTGATGCAATTTGATATACACAAGCTATAGTTTCTTCCAAAGTTAAACAGTCTTCAAAATATCCACAAACGAATTCACCTAAGCCTAGTCCTAAAGTACCTTGTGGATCTACTTCCAATAATTTTAACATATCAGCAACGGAAATTTGTATAGCCAAGTTGCCAATAATCCTATTGAATTTTGAGTTTGATTCGTCCGCTTCGCCACTTAAAAGTAAGCTCTTCAAATTTAAACCCTTGGTCTCGAAAACTGTCTCAACACGTTGTAAGGATTGCTCAAAGGTTGGAAAGTCTTTTAGATCTTCGTAAATCTTTGTCCAACTGCTGGAGAAATCACTGAAAACGATATACAATGGCTGTCTTGTGAATGCATTGTTGTAAATGCATCTTTGGACTTCTCCAGTTTTTGTCAAAATTGTATAACCGCGACAAAAATGGTTCTCAAAATTTCTGCTAAACACTTGATGGTATAATCGGATGTATTCATGATCTAATTTGCATTTACGCAAAGCATCCAATAGAGATGTGACTGCCTCTGTGGTCCTTCCACTTACACAAATTAATCTTGGAAGATTATCCGTCGGTGAACCATTATTGACTTTGACTTTTGTGTTCCATTTCAATACAGCCTGTGCGTTGGCTCCACCAAATCCAAAATTGTTGACAACTAAATTTATAAAATATGTAGAATTCAATGATTATAACTTGTCAAATATTACCACAAAGTCCATTATTGTTTGGTAGAGGTGTTTTATCTGCTACGATTCGTACACGACCTGTGCTTATAGCTTCAATATTTGGACGTGGTTCAAAGGCTAAAATAGTCTTGATTACAGCAGTAACACCTGATGCTGGTTCACTATGGCCAAGATTTGATTTTACAGAGCCTACGAACAAAGGTGTCGTACGATTTTTAGTCAGCACATTATCTATAGCTTTGAGTTCTTCATGATCTCCCACCGGAGTGCCTGAAAGAGGTGAGCAAAAATTATTAAATCAAATTTTTAGATTTGGTGTAAATACCTGTTCCATGTGCTTCGACATAGGTTAGATCCGTTGAATTTATCTTAGATTCCTCAAGAACTTCTTTGAATAGTAACATTTGTTGCTCTGTCGAAGGAAATGTTATACCTTCTGGTGTGAAACCATCACTATTTGTTTTGGTATGTAAAACGTGAGCATAAATGCGTCTGGCATCTTTAGATTTTTGTACAAATATCGCTGCACAAGTTTCGGACCGTACGTAACCATCACTGTCAGCATCAAAAACTTTGCAATGGGTAGTCTTGCTTAAAACGCCAAGTCTTAAAATTGGAAAATAATTTAATTATAGAAGTAGGAGATTTTCTAGAATCTTTACCGAAAGAACTGTAATGTGTGGTACGGATTGAGGCAAACGTTTGACCCAATCACTATGGCAGCGTCACAATCTCCTCTACGAATACTTGTATAAGCTTCATTGAGGGCAAATAGTGAACTACTACATGCTGTGTCAACATTATATGCAGGTCCAATAAGTTTTAAAAGATAACTCAATCTTCTTGACATCATTGATCGCATTAATCTGTTATATTTTTGAAGTTTGATATATAGAATGCCACAATATTTTAAATTATTTACCCTGTTATAGTGAAATGTTGTTTCTGTAACTTTTGAAAATAAAATTTTTTCTCAGTTTCCGAATTCGTAGAACCAACGAAAACACCTGTACGTGTACCTTCTAACTCTGATGGATGGTATCCAGCATCGATTATAGCTTCAATAGCTTGCTCTAACGTCATTCGCAACATTGGATCCATCGTCATAGCTTGTCTGGTATGGACACCTATTGGATATTAGGAAGTTCTAATTAAAAATTATCTTTGGATTATCGTTGACAACACTTGCCAAAGGATCCAATGTCGAATTTATCGATATTTGGTACTAGACCAGCACGATTCGGTACCTCTGGATGATCGAGTCTCCATCTACTTTCACAATCATCAAACATTTCAATTTTGCTGTATAAATTCTCAGCCAGTTCGTGTACATCTTGACTCTTTGGAAATTGCCCAGCCACTCCTGGATTCGATGCAAAAATTGACAATATTTTGATAGATTTCATATTGTGCATAAATACCTGTAATAACGAGTTCTTCTCCTAGCAGTGGTGATGCCAAATATTCACCACCTATAGTTGAAATACGGTCAGCATTACTGTCTGAATGGGGTGCCTTAGAATCAACGGTCAAAATATCACTCATTGTGTAGTCAGTAGAACTGCAATTGTTGAATTTCAGCTGTGCACAATGAACGCAGAAAAACTTTTGCGAAAATTTCGGCCACCTAACCATTTTATATACAGGTGTATTATATTTAAATTTGAAAATTTGAATACAATAAAACGGAATTGACCTTTAGATATTATTTTATTGTCATCATAAAATAACGCAATTGCTCACTTGTGGATGAAATATTTCAAAGATAATATAATATCTGTATGTCCCAGTATGGAGTTGACAAGAGGGAAAAATCATTATAAAAAGTTCTGCTTGCCGGCAAAATTAAATTACTCTATAAAATGTTCACATCAGATTACATATCTTTATTAAATTTAGAAAAATCTAGAACTTTTCTGAATAACAGATCTTCGGACATTATGATTTTATTTACAAAAAAATCATAATTTTTAATAAAAAGACAATGAATGTCCAAAGATCTTTTATTCATAATTCCGAATCGGTTGCGGCGTATTTAGTTCACTTATTGCTGCTTGTAAGCGCTCCTTCAATATTTGTTTATCATGTGGTAAATCATTTGAATAGACTTTTTGGTTTAAGGTACCTACAAAGAAAGAAGTCTAGGGGTATAATGTCAGATGATCTGGCAGGATAATCGATCTTTGAGGAGATGATGATTTAAAAATTGTCGCACTTGAACAGGACACCTGTCCTGTTGCCAAAACAAATGGCAAAACAAGTGTTTCCAGAATATGCAAGTAGACGTTTTGGTTTCAGTTTTCCAAATATCAATCTCCTATAAATATATTTTCTTCGATAGAAAGAAGAGCAAATATCTGGAATGACGTCCACTATGCTCATTTATATAAATTGAATTTTTTATTTATTCTAATTGTTTGTTTGTTTTTTAATTATTCATGATACTGAAATTTAACTACGTACGTCACTCAAAGATTGGTATTCAGTTAAAATCAGAATGTGACGTCTGACTAAAGTTAAAAGGTTAAAAGAATAACTAATGAAAGCATAAACAAGTGTTTTATTTGCAAACATATCCGACCCAATTTAGTGACCTAGTCTATAAATTATTAAATTATTTGGGCTTGTTTGAAGATAGAAAATAAAATATTATGAAGCTGTTGAAAACAAAATCCTTTTATGTTTGCTTAAGTACTCGATTTCAGATGAAAGATACTGCTTATCTTATTATATTTAAACGAGTCTTGAAAATGGCTCTAACGATTTGGCTCAAATTTTGTATTTAGATCAAGTTTTGCTTCCTAGGTTTTGGTTCCTGCAAAAACGTAATTTTATATAAAAAACTTCTTTTTTCTATGATCGTGCATAAACGTCTATTGCAGTAGGCTTCGCCGTTGCTCCACCAACCATAGTAAATAACATGTGAAAATGATTTTGATTGGGTGAAATTTTTATTTGAAGGTTAAGACACGATGTTGTCATGGTTTTTTTATTCGTATAATCAGTTCATATGTATTGAAAAATATTCGTACACATATAATCATTGTGTGGTTTTGTAGCTAACATGTAAGTATGTTGTTCGAAAAAAAAATTACAAAAAGAAAACTGCTGAGCGAAGGTCGGTCTCAGGTACTGTACTTTAAATTGAACAAATTCCAATTCCAATCCAATTTACTGTCTCTGCAGATTTTCCCTGGCTCTTCATTGTCCCTTTGTTTCTCTGAGTTTTTCAGTGGCTTCTTGTCCGAGTCTCTGCCTTTCCGTGCCTATCTTATGCTCCACAGCAAACGACGACATTAGTTCATTTAGCATGGATGGATCTTGAGTTATCGCCTAGAGAATAAATCAAATCGACTAACTGCGTCTAGTGATATGTACAATGGAAATGAAATAGAATTTGCTAGACCATTGAAGATGAGGTTTTAATCGATAATGGGAAGGCCTAAGATGATTAATTTCAGACCGCTATATCATTTTCTGCATGATAAGATGATTTTCAATTGATCTTTGTAAGCATGCAGCATGTCCAGTCCCAAAATAGCTGCAGCTCATTTTGATACTCCCTCCTTAGAGAAGCAATGAATATTCTTGTAAAATTTTATGTTAGGCATTACTTTCAATTTGGTACAGTATAGAAAATAGTAATATAGTAATTACGTTTGAAAGTAGATAAACTATACAGACTGTTGATTATTTAAATATTCGAATACAACCTTCAGGAACTGAAATGAGCTCACCTAAGGTCCGAAAGCTTACCTGATCCTTAGGTACTGCATGCTGTATTTAATTCCAATTTTCTTTATTAAAGAAGATATTTATATCTATTTCCTATACTCATTAAAATAAAAATAAATTTCCCTGCAATGCTTTTACATTGTATGAAGCGATAAAGGCAGGTATTACTTACGGCTACTCGAAATAAAAAAAAGGTCTTCTAGAAAACAGGTAGTATTGTGGAAATAAAAAGGTGTGGTCAGTTTAGTTTTCTTTGATACTATTATCAAGATATTTGGTTTTTAACAGTTCTTATTTCAAGCATATGACTATCTGGTTATCTTTTAAGTAGTTTTAATTCAGTTTTGAATCATGATGATGATTATTCGAAACACTAATATCCTCTTTAATAATTTTTCATTATTTTTATTGCATAATCAGAGAAAACTACTCGAAGAGATGTGAATTTTATTTATTAAAAAATTAGTTTTTTCAAAATGTCTCAAAAATGCTATAATATTTTTCAGTGATTTAAAAAGTAAGTGACATTTGCTTTTAAGGGCTGTCAAATGGTGAGAACCGATTTTCTATATCTGACTTAAGGCTGGAGCTGTAACAATAATATACATACAATATTTTTTTAGTTTTTTATCCCTTTCAGTCTCATGATATAAAAGTCACCTGCTTTGAAATTTTTGATTCTCTTCATTTTTGAAGGTGTAATGGTTATGAAGGGTTTGAACTAACAAACAATCAAGCGGAACACAGAAATACAGTGTAGACTGTGTAGACAGATGTATTTCACTACAAATACGGCAGAGTATTTTCAACGATAGTGGCAAAACAGATGACCAAACATACACAACAGAAACTCAGGTGGCTCATTTGATTAAGAAATGCGACCCAAACAGAGGCCGCTTCATAGGCGGAAAATGTAGGACCAGAACTGAACTGGCAGACAGATTAATTTTAATAATAATTGTCAAATTATTATCGAAACATCTTATTAATATTAATATTTAATTAAGATTCTATGAATACTTTTGTTGTAAAAAAATTGGAATACCGCTGGACCAAGTGAATTCAACTAATAGGACACTACATTGAAAAATAAATTTAATTTTTTGCAAAATTTTGGTGTTTTCATTTGTAGGATAGGTACTTGTCAAATGACCCTCGTAGTGTGAGCAACCTGCACTTGTTTTCATCGCTCATGTTTCTTTGTGTTCCTTCGTCCGTCTTTTATTCAAAATTCATTAACCTTTTGATTTATTTTCTTCTTATATTTGTGACTATACTAGTGTGGGCATCATGGTATATTTAATCGTCTTTAGGCCCATTGTCGTCTTTTGTTTCGTCCTTATCTATAATTGGTTTTGTTCATTACTTTATTGTAATAACCGCCAAATTTAACATCGATTGGTTCTCAAAATTAAGTTGGCATGATTTTTCAGTGACAGGAAATTCGTCATAAAGTTGTTTGAATATTTAGTTTTTCCTTATGGTCTTTTGTACAAAGTCGTAGCCATTTAATTCTTATCAGAACCAGTTAAATACCAAACCGGACGTCGCCTTTGCCAATTCTTCACTAGTCTCGTGAGTGAACGGTACGTTAGTGATAAAAGTTACAAATTTTGGATTTGGTAATAATTATCCAAGCTCATCAGGAGAATTAATGCTACTTTTATAATTATTGATAATTTTTGTGAATCTGCGTTAACCGTAGTGTTCCCGATTATTGGTATTTTCAATAAATTTCGACTTAGTCGGGTTATAACGTACCACGTGCACCACGTTAAGGGAGAAAATCGTCCATTGTTCGTTTCAACCTCTCAAAATTAGAGGTAAATCGTTGTTTGTTCATTATCTTGGCAGGTTTTACAATTTTTGGGAAAACCATATTATTTCAGGGGTCCTTGCTTTCTTCACTTTCCTGGGTATCTTCACTTTCCTTGGTATCTTCACTTTCTTTGGTATCTTCGCTTTCCTTGGTATCTTCGTTTTCTTTGGTTGATTCTCTGATTCTTGTCAGAAATTTTTGGTTTACTGTTATCATTGAGTTATTGCGACAGCATCGAATCGACGCCAAAAAAGGCACTGGTTACATAGGAAATCGTGAACTGGACCTCCTGTAACAACATCTCGTTCCTACTCGTTCCAAACATCAGACACAGATAAGTGTACAAATATCGTTCATCGAATTTTACATAATAATAATTGTCGGCGTTATTGGTCACGTTTTGATATATATATATATATATTAGGGTGGTCGTTAAAAATTATTTTTTGTCAGCCGCCCTAAAAAAACGTTCCTTTTGATGAAAAAATACGGGGGAATTTTTTTCTTTTTTTTTGGACAACAAGAACACGTGCCTTTGAAGATTATTTCTTCATGAAATTACAGTTTTTTCAAAATATCTCTTAAAGTAGACGGATTTGAGAAAAAATCATTAAAAGCAATTTCATGGAAATAAAATTCTCTACAAAAAAGGTCTCTTTTGATTTTTTCATAAAGTTCATATTTATGGAGATATTTTCAATAATGAACTCAATAACTTCATAAAATCAAAATTTTCAGACATATAAAAGTATTTTTTTCTTAAATAAAAACCATTTGGTAACTTAAGTCACATTTACAATTATTAATTTAATCGTTTTTATTTCCGAAAAAAATATGTTAATCCGTCTGAAAATTTTGATTTTATGGAGTTATTAAGTCGATTATTGAAAATATCTCCATAAATATAAAGTTTCTGAAAAAATTAAATTAGACCTTTTTTGTGGAGGATTTTATTTCCTATGAAATTGCTTCAATGATTTTTTCTCAAATCCGTCTACTTTAAGAGATATTTTGAAAAAACTGTAATTTCATGAAGAAATAATCTTCAAAGGCCGTGCGGCACGTGTTCTTGTTGTCCAAAAAAAAAGAAAAAAATTCCCCCGTATTTTTTCATCAAAAGGAACGTTTTTTTAGGGCGGCTGACAAAAAATAATTTTTAACGACCACCCTAATATATACAGTGTGTCCCAGGATCGAGTTGACAAGAGGAAAAAAATCTTTACCTATGATTTTACGTCAAAAAGTCATTCTTTATAAAAAGTTCTGCTTGTCGAGAAAATGAGATTACCATAAAAAAAATTTAAATCCAATTACAGGATTTCATAAAATTAAGAAAAACCGAAAACTTTTGTACCTAAAATAGGTATTTTGTGCAACTATGCAGTATTTAACAAGAAAATCAAGGCGGCTGATTTATTAGTTGTTATGGTAACATCTCATTAATATGACGTTTTGGTAATAATTTGAATAAAAAAATGTTGACTACAGAAGAACGAATTTATTTGATACAATGTTATGGGATTGGGAATGCATCGTTTAAATACGCAATAGATCTTGTTCATGAAAAAGTTTTCAAATCAACTGTTTCAAGTGAATCAGTGAAAAAATTTTTATTGAAATTGTCACCATAACGTCAAAATTCTGATATGAATGAGATGTTACCATAACAACTAATAAATCAGCCGTCTTGATTTTTTTGTTAAATACTGCATAGTTGCACAAAATACCTATTTTAGATAGAAAAGTTCTTGTTTTTTCTCAATTTAATAAAGATATGTAATCTGATCTGATTTTTTTTTATGGTAATCTCATTTTCTCGACAAGCAGAACTTTTTATAAAGAATGAGTTTTTCTTGCAAAATTGAAAATAAAGATTTTTTCCCTCTTGTCAACTCCATCCTGGGACACACTGTATATATATATATATATATATATATATATATATATATATATATATAACCGTCAAGGTCACAAATTCACTGACATCTGCGTTTCCGGCCCCGATATCCGTTTTTACCTTCTATAATTATCATCTCAGATTTCTGAATTTCCCACCTTTGCGCATGCGCACAACTGACAAGTGAGCTAGAATTGGCGTAAAAAAGTCAATTTTCAGTTGGTACCACTGATATTTGCGGAATTTGAATTTCCCGCCTTTGCGCATGCGCACAAAGGACAAGTGAGCCAGAATCAGCATTACTATACTACTAACACCGTTAAACAACAAATTAAAAAATAGTGGAAATAGATAGAATAGTAATGGACAGCACTTTTTTTATGAGAAATATAATGAAACGATTGAAGAGAAATGATGCTACTGCAAGTAGTTGGTATACGAAAATATCAAAATCAAAATTATTACTTATTTTATTTAATGTTATTGAGATATCTCAATAACATTAAATAATTTTAGAAGATTATTAAAAACACCCCGATCAAAGAACAATTTTGACAAAGAAGTTAGAACAATATATTTTTTATCAAAACTAAACAACTATCCTATATTGTTTATTAATAAATTGTACCGTAATATAAAGATATCTCTTGATCCATTGTATGTTAAACCACAAATACCTGATAATACAGTATACCGTTCCTTTAAAGACAACCCATTCACTAGAGAAATATCGAAATTTCTACTAAAGTTTAACATAAGACACTCCTTCAGATCTACTCCCACTATTCTTAACTTGTTGTTTAACGGTGTTGACGTTGATGATTGACTTAGTGTGAGTGGTGTATATTGCAATAAGTGCGATGATTGTGTCGTACAATATGTGGGAGAGACGGGAAGAAGTGTATCTACTAAAATTCAGTAACATAGAAATTTGACCAGTTCTGAATTTTATCAACAGTTACAGACAAATAACCATAATAATGCTGATGATAAAAATGTTAAAATCTTACATACATGTAATAACGGCCATAGATTGTTTCTACTTGAGGCTTATGAAATATTTAAAAAAAAAACAGAAAATAAATTTAATAAATGAGCTACTTGACTTAGCATATGCACCTATATTTGTTACAATATGGCCATAAATTAAAAAAAAAAATAGTTGACTTCATAACGACTACACTTCTTCTCGTCTATATTGATATAATTTTAGTTCTTTGCTTTATGCTTTATGAATATTCATAACTAATTCGTTTGATATTTGTATTTCGGTATTTTGTTTGATTGTTGTAACTATAGTTGTCACAGATTTTTTACTAATTGATTTTATTTCTTTTTATCATATCTAATATATAAAGCAAGTCCACACATTTCTTAAAAAGGTTGTTTACACTAATTGATTTTAGTAATTATTGTTGTTCATATCTACATTGTTCTAAGAAATATGTATTGTTAAAAATTTATAGATCACTATTGTTGTTGCACTAGTTGATGTGATTTTAGTCATTGAGGAAGAATTAATTCGATATTGATGAATTTGTGAACGCTCCATGATCGTATTATTGATATAGATTGTGACCTGTAAATAACTCTTCAATATCTCTTCATCTAGTGGTATTGAACCTCTATTTCTGCGCAGTTTCCGTAAATAATGGACATTTTTTTTAACTTCATTCTTCCCGTGCTCTTTGCTGCACATACACGTGTTTTAATATTAATATAAATTATCCAAAATTATTTAAGATCATCGCTAGTTGTTGTTGTTAAATTTCCATAGTTTTGTTTAAAAATAGTTTAAATAGTTGATATTTAAAAATATTTTGTTGTAAATTGTTGTTGAATCTTCTTTCCTCGATAGTTTATGTTTTCAACATCGTGGCTGTTACCACTTTCAGTATTTGTTTGTTTTTTCGGTTTCTTTGAATTTGACGTAATTTTTTGGTAATTTTACAATTTATTTAACATAGAAGAGAATTACCATGTAATCGTTTTACCAGGTATGTGGCTGAAGATGGGTTAATATCCGAAACCGGTTCCACTGTTGTAATTTGTAATAATGTAAGGATTCATTTTTGAGTATAATAATTCAATAATTTTATCACACAATTTTTAATGAACAGAAATCATCAAACTACAACCGGAGCACCGGAAAAATCAAGAAATCAAGATAGTGTAGGTCAAGAGAGTCGTCTCCCTTTTCCTTCTTTTTTAGAAACCGCTATGATGAAACACCCAATGGAGGATGAGATTATAACAAATAGTATTCATACATCAAAAGGTATAGTAAAACAATATCGTTTTAATAAAAATCATAATAAACACAATTCGGTCAACACCAGCTTTTACAGACCAATCATCTAAATTTGATTGGAAAACAGTATATACTAAACAAAAGAAGTCCATATGCAAAACATATAATAATGTACAAAGGATATGTAGACGATCTACTATTTATATGGAAGGGAGATAATAAAACATTGAATACGTTTCACCAATATATTAATAATTTACACAAAATGCTAAAGTTCAATTCAAGAAATTGACGAAAACGACAAAATAAATTTTATAGATTTAACCATCGAAGAACAACAGAATCGATTTTAATTTGACATTTATCGAAAAGGGACAAAATGCAGTGCGATAATACATGCTACATCGCGCGTTAAGGAGCTCAAAGTGCAATGAAGCGGAATGACCATCAAACAAATTTTTGTATATAAGCCTTAGATTTTAACAACTTGTATCATTTATTGTTTGATAATGGTTGACGATAGAGTAAACCGAAACGTCACAGTAATATTGAATAAAAATAAGTTAATGGTAGTCCAAAATTGTTTTATTCAACGACCAACAGTATCTAAAAATTCTATCCAAAAATATTAATTGATAATTTATTAATATATTGAAATATTTTAGTTCTATCGGAAAATTGATTTTTTCATAATTCAAATACCTGGCTACAGTGAGGATAATTCAACATACGTTCAGAATGAATTTGTTCTGGGTAAACTGCTGCATCGATGCACCAAAAAAAAACAACATAGATCATTATTTTTACGTTAACAATAGCTCTATGCTGTTTAATAAAACTTGGAACCTCAATTTATTTTATAATATCGCTTTTTGTTGAACTGTATGTATTCACATTGATTTTCAATAGGATTATTTATAACAACGCCCACCCACAATCTCGTTTTTGGAATTCTTCTAATTTTTTTAAATACTTTATCAATACCAATATTACCTATACCAATTTCTTAGGTCTGTTTCTTTATCAATAATGTCATTACAAAAGTTGAAAGTTTTAAAATCAATTTCTCTATTTGTAGGTTTGATGAAATTTGCCGAAAAAAACTGCGTTGACTTTAATTACTGAATTTCTTAAGATTTTTGAAATTTTGATTGAAAATATACCGAATGATTTTTTAAAGAAAACTATCGAATCTTCTATGTTTATATTAACAATTATCCCGCTAAGAAATCTACTATTAAAAGCCGTTTCGATGTATTTCCATATTGATTTTTGTTTATTATTTCTCGATAGAATTTCAATAATGATAAATTAATTTTTAATCTAAACAATAGTAGATTATGTTATTAGGCGCAAAAGTGGAACTTTGTCTGCTGAAGCTGACTGTTGGCTGCCGAACGTTAGTGAGGCAGACATGTCAGCTGAAGCACACAAAGACACTTTTGCGCCGAATGACATATACTAGTTTATCTTCAAACGTCTTAATTTAACATTTTTTTATCTTGAAAAGTTTTACAAATTAAAATTTTAACTGATCATAATACCTTGGCAGTACTGCTTCCATGGCGATGCAAAAAAACAAAGTTCAATCAACGAAAAAAAATAAATAAAACTGTACGATGTCAAGTTCCGACCGACCTTCTACTCCTTCTAAAGTCGTTGAAGCTGCGAGAGAGTCTATCAAAAAATTACTACTGTCTAAATCGGCAAGTGTCTATGAAGCGGCCTATATACGAAAAATTCTTTAAGTGGTGTTCCGCGAAAAATGTGGAAGTGTATTCGGAAAACGTCTTATTAGTTTACTTTTTGGAATTATCTCGAACATTGAAAAGTTCTTCTCTCTGGTCGCAACATTCAAATTTAAAGAAAAACGTCGATATCTGAAAATACTGCAAGTTGCGCTTGTTTTTGAAAAAAACAAAAAAAAATACAAGCCAAAAAAAGCCAAAATCATATCAAAAGAAGAATTTGACAGGTTTTTGTACGACAGATATTGTTGGCGCTAGGGGATTGCTCCAAAATGCTAGTATTACTAACTGTGTGTTTCACATTAACGTTAGCAAGTAATAATTTGTAATGTTAGTTTGTAAAAAATTATGTGTACATTGTTGAATATTATTGTTGTTCATTTTGTCTGCCTAAGCTTATAAAAAAAGAAAAAAGCGCCTAGGCACACAAAATGCTATTTTCACCTTGTCATTTGAGGCACAAAAACTGTCACTTTTGTGACGTTTGAAGATAAATTATATTTATTACTTTAGGAACTAAATGAATATTTTTATTCAAAAGTTGGAGAAAAGTTTGAAACTCATTCAAAGTTTTTTTCAAATTGAAAAAAAATTAGCACATACTTGAGAAATTGATGGAGATGTTGCCATTTTCAAACAATTCACAATAACTAAATAATTGCACCCTTCATTTCATTATTGATATGAAAAGCAACACCCTCTTAATTTTGACGGTTATCAAAGGTTAACGGCTTAACCAGCCGCCGTAACATAACATGTACAAACATGTTTTTGATGGACCGTTATTCGATGCCATTTTGTTTAAGGTTACCAAATATTAACAGCTTGACCACCCACCATAACATAACGTATTCAAACATGTCTGACGATATCGATATCGACCATTAATAGAGGCCATTTTGCTTATCGATATTGACGCTATTTTGTTTATCGATATCGAAGGCCCTTTACCGTTGGTCGACGCCATTTTGTTTATCGATAGCAACACCATTCGTTAACTGACGCCATTTTGTCTACAGATAGCAACGCCCATTTCCGTTCTCGACCCAGCACTCCCTTTTAACAAAACCACTTTGCCGTGACGCTAACCAGCGACACTAGTGCCACCACATATAATGGTGGACAAAATTGACACTATTGCGTTTGAACCGGCCCCTATATACTACTGGGGCATATAATTTCACTGCGTCTCAAATAAGTGTTGGAGAAATTGAAATGCCCCAATTCATTTCTGTTTTCGTTGTATAGTTGTACAGAGTGGACCATTTTCGAAGGTTTTACAGGGTACCTCCTATATGGAAAGCTCGTACAAACTAACGGATTGCACATTGCTGTTTTATTTTTTCCTTACTAATCAAATGGAGCAGTGCGATTCTTGCTATGTTATTTTCCTTTCGAGTTATTTCCGGTTTTTCATTTTTTCGCGATTTCAATGATGCCTCATATCTCGTAGGCTATCAAAAAAGTGCATTTTATTTTTCATTGTTTTAAATGTAGTTTCTAAAGCTGATTCTATTTAGTTAATTATATTTCCTCTAGCTTTCGCCGTTTTTGAAATATACCATAAACCTGTGTTTTTTAAATAGAACATATATTTATTGCATTGCTCGTTAAATTGCTTATTTTTTATGATTTCATATATACAAAGTTTGATATAGTTATTTTCAAAAATGTGAGAGTTATTTGAAAAATTTCGATTTCGAAAGGAAAATTCCTAAAATTATATTCGAAAAGACTTTAGAGTGCTATGAAACAATCGTTTGTTAGGTGGTCAACAAACGATTATCTTGATTGCCATTTATTTATTTTTCTGTTTTCGTATTTTGTAACAGCTAAAATTAGTTTCATGGCACTTTAATGTCCTTCCGAGTATAATCTTTGTAATCACTACTTGTTAAATCGAAATTTTCAAAACAACTCCCGCATTTTTTATAATAACTATATCAAACTACATATATGTGGAATAAAAGAAGCAATTTATCAAGCAATAAATTAAATATAGGTTCCATTTAAAAAACATAATCTTGTGTTATATCTCAAAAACGGTGAGTGCTATAGGAAAACTAATCAGCTACATAGAATCAGTTTTAAAAACCACACTAGAAACTGTGGAAAAACGTCAACTTTTCTGAAAGTCTTCGACATATAAGGCATATTGGAGGTCGCGAAAGAATAAAAACTAGAAATAACTCGAAAATAAAAGAATATAGCAAAAATCTACTTGCACCATCTGACTAGTCAGGAGAAGGTAGGACAGGAATGTGCTATCCGTTAGATTGTATGAGCTTCTCTTATAAGAGATACCCTGCAAAACCATCGAAAATGGTCCATCCTGTACAGTTACTTGGATTTATCGAGAATATTGTCAGTGAAAATTTTTTGAACAGACTTCTCATCTTGCAAACAAAATTGGCCTGTAATTTGTTATCGATTGAATCGCCAATAAAAATGTTTCAGATAACCTCAAAGCTTGTACAACATCAATGTTACATTTTAAAGCCATTGTTTGAATAAATTAAAAAGTCCTATCATAAATTTCGCATTTATTTGTTAAACCACCATTGCTTTTTTGGTTCTATTCGATATTGATGAAATGTTCTTAACAAAACAAAATAAATTTGCCTCCTTAGAAAATGCGTTAACAGTCCTGTTTGAATCTAGCTTATTTTTAAGATCCTGCATTGGCTTTAGCTTAGAAACGGAATATCGTATTGTCAAATTTGGGTTGCTATATAACATTTAGCAAACTTGATGTATAATCTTAGTGTATTGCTCATTTATTTACTTGGTATTGCGATTACCGATCGATGGTCAGCGTTTGCCGAAAGCATTGTTTGACATGTCGCAGAAGGTAAATAAAATAACTGACCTCGTTGAGACATTGGAATGGAATGGATTTAAAGGCCAATTTTGCATAGTCAGATAATAATTTATTTCCGGCTGTTCAGTTATTGGCGTTAAAAATACATAAACACCAACAGATATACAGGCATTCAAGCATTTGGTAATTGGCAGTTTCGATCTTCAGGTCGTTCCAACTTGGCTTTCCCCGATGCATATGTGGTTCTCATGAAACGCTGCTGCTCTTTAATTCTTAAAAATAAGTTATCCTGTCTCCAGATATGTCGTTGCTCTGTAAAAAGTATATGAGGTAGTTACTTAATTTGCCTACATGCAATCCCTTGATGTGATTTTAATAATTTAGCTAACTGATTTCCAAGGTTAGTTCTTCAGGCTCGAGGTACATGAATTTGATTTCTTCAGGAATGTAATATAGTCTGTCTCTATTTATGTCATTTAATAAACCAGGAGCTTTGTGTTTTGTTAGGACAGTATAGATAATTGTTTGTGAAAGTTACAGATACATCAGGGGTGGCTCCTCAGGAGATACACCTGTCTTGTCTCGTAGTAAAAAATTAAAGACTAAATAAAAGAATACATTTTAAACTAACAGTTATTTATGAATATAATAAATTACTTTTAAATGCACTTCTTCATCTGGGCTCTACAAAAATTTAAATTTAGTATAAAATATCATTCATTATATGCTTATTTATTGGTAGAGGCATGCCTCTGGCCGAGTATATTATTTTTGTACTATATTATCGCTAATGCTAGTATCCGACCTTAGAGTATTGTAGGTTACACCGTGGAGAGAGTATTAACTGGAGAGGGGGTAAGCTATCTTCCTTGTGGTAATAAATATACGCACATCGAACGACCCTACATAGACCATTTATGGCCCTTTTTCAATTGGACGAACAAAATTAAGCTGCACCGAGCATGCAAAATTTCATCTAACGTTTCACTTTTTTGTGCACAGCGGCCTGGTGTCCTGGCCTTTGTGTTTATAATAAAAGTTATACCACGTTAGCGCTACCGGTTCCTATTCCTTCATTACATAGTTCTATTTTACTAAGCACTGTTGCAAATGCATATTAAGATTTACGCATTAAGTATTCTTTAAAATCTAATAGTGGAAGTAAAATATCTGTAAGAAATTCAGGAACAAAATTCATATATTTTAAAGGACTGTAAAATAATTACCTTTATTGTCGCCTATTTATTTGAATACAGGTGTTTCCAGCCTTACATGGTAATTACACGATACCCCTTTAGAAAAAATTTGCGACCATTCTCTCCACATGATAATAACAATAACACGATTAATAAAACAGCTTGAGATGTTAATTTGGCTTGTTAGACATGTCTCAATTTATTAGATTCCTTTGTTTATTTACTGGTTATAGCAGATTCAATTTTTTACATTATTGGGCAAGAAATTTTATTCAATGTCGCGTAAATTTTAATTGGAAAAGAGTCAGTTTGCGAATTAATAAAACAAGATTTATTTGATGAAGAAATGATCGATCATTTTGTGTATAATAAAAATTGTACATTCCCACTAATTTATAAAAACTTAAGCCCATAGTCGCATTTCACACAGAGACATGCGGAGTAAACATTTCACTTTATTTGAGTTAAAATGCTGCTGTTTTTCGTTTCTTACCGAATTAAAATTTATGTTCAATCAATATTTAACTAATTTATTGCTTGAAATTGAATTTAATTAGGTCACTGGATGTTTATTAATATGAAATATATACAGATTTACTAATTCCTCTAGCAACATAAAAAGGAGTGAAAGGAAGTTCTCTCCGCCAATTGTGTGATTAGAGTAAGTCAGATAGGCGGAGTTCTTTATGTTTATTATTTGGAGACTGTTACTAAGATAACACGTGTGGAACTCAACTGATAAGAGGTAACAATATCAACACACTTGGGTTTCTTAGACGTACTTATGAAGAGTTATGAATAACTCTCCTAAGACAGCTAGAGGCGAAGCTGGGGATGCGCCGTGAATCAATTTTAGATGTTTGTTTGAATTTTTTCAGTGGCATAGTCATTGTAAATTATATGTAGTGTAATTAAGTATGTTAATTACTGTAAAAGTAATATATTTGAAAATCAATGTTCATAAATTTGTATTACCTTTTCATTAGATATACTTTTCACATGATTTTATTTATTTATCTACCTTTTACCGTCTAACATTTTCTAGGTTATGCTACTGAACTGCGAATGTATATGTCAGATTTTTCCGATAATTACAGATGTAATGTTTTTTACGCGCCGGGATCGGCAAATCTAAAATTCGCGATCTATGCACCCCATTGTGTAATGTAATGAGTAGAGAAGGATGAACTACCCTGTTTCTTATACTTTTCAAAGGAGTTAGGTTCAAATCTTTTGGTCGATATATTTGTCTTTATTTCTTTATTATGAAATAATAATCATTCACAAATGCGAGGCATAGACATTTCACAAACTTTTACTTATTTTGTATCTAATTTATCATCAATAAATGAATATATATAAAAGTACTTTCCTTTTTAAGCTTTTATGACCAATAGGTGTCTAAAGGAGCTATAAATTATCAACCGTAATTAAAGTGCATGATTTTACAATAGTAGATATTTTTTTAAATTGCCTACCTTGAATTGATTCTCAGTAATTTTGGATAAACATAACATTTAACTGGCGTGTATACAATGAAAGCAAATTTTGCACCCAATGAATAATTTCTTAGAGCTACTATCTGATAAGTCAAAAATAAAGTAACTAACTAATTTTTCATTTCAACGTTCATTTATTAGTATAGTCCTGTAGGTAAATAATCTTTTTCTTTTGTAATTTTTGCAATTACTTTATAATTGACATTTATGAGTTTCTAGATAATTCACTTGTGAACGAATCTAATTAGTGATTCTATGAGTTGTTTTTTTTTAATAAATGTCGATTGATATTTTGTTCTGAAAAGTCTCATTATCAGTACGACAAAGACAACATACGTTTGTTGATATTGTTATCATTTATCAATTGAATTATAGCCGTATTTATAACAACTAGTAACCTTGATTCAATATTCATATCTTAAACAGTCGTCGAATAACTGAATTAATTTATTATTAATTTATTAATTAACCTTCAATTCGACCTTCTCTGGCAACGCAATTGTTCTATCAAAATCCGTGAAGAGGAGGCGACTCTTACGCATTTTTCTTCTTAAGTGTCTAGTCCAATTTGATTCCCTGTATGTTGAACATAAAAGCATATAAAAAAAATATTTTTAGAAATAAAAGGCTGTGGAATAGTTTGTTAAACTTATGCCTCTGAAAACAAAAAATTTATACTTTCTTGTTGGTTTTTTCTGTCCAATGAAATATGTACATAACATTCTTTGCGTTGTGGAGACGTAATAATTATAAAAAGCTTTTCCTTGAAAATTGTCGATGAAGTGCTGTTTTGTCTGACCAATCTATTTCCTCACTTGCCGCAACAGAGCTTCATACTATTACTTAAGTCTGTGGTTTATATAAAGATTGCTGATAGAGCTACATCATAAATTATTTATTTAGCACTTTATAATGTATAATTTTAATAAGTGGGACAGTTAAATAATTTGAAATGAAAGCATATTATTATAGTAATCGTTGTACAATTATTTGAAATTATCGAGAATGTATATACAAGGTATTTTGTTAAGTGTCGAGATCTGCGAGATCTCTCATTAGCCGTTAAGCAAGAGAAATAAAAATCCCACGATTGTGTACAATTGCGCAGATTCAAGTCTGCGCAAACTTTCTCACTAATCGGAAAATAGGGCAAATGTAACCCAAGTGTCATATAATTATCCGTACATCGAAGCAACTACCACCATAAGAATGCTACCGATACATGAAGTTCAAATACATTTTATTAATTTATTAATTTCTTTAAACATAGCCAACAATTTTATTTCAAGTTATGCTCCAAATGACAACTCAATAATCAGAACCATAGACAATCTTGACATTCCACAGATGTTTATTGCTGGCGATAACAATTTCGTACGGTATCGGCAATTTAAGCAGTTCATCAAAAACGAGGTCACGCATAATCCGACTAGTATTTCTATATTCTTTTATAGTCGAGGAAAAAATAACAATAAGTATTAAGTATTCAATCAGGAGGAAGTCATAGGCCGAATTACGTTGTTTCGGAAGTAGGAAGTGAAAAATTGTTGTTTAATCAATAAAAGGAAGCAACTCAAAAAGTTTTAATTTATGGAAAATATAGCAGTATATAACCAAAAATCTCGTCAGTTTAACATGCCGCATAATACAGTGGTCCGTTTTCTTTTGTTCGAGTCATCTATTAAAGCCAAATGTGTCTTATTAATAACATTAATCCTTATACTTGTGAGGATTATTAGTGATGTTATAAGGTACACTAAATATTTTTCGTTCACTTATTACTTTGAATTTGTTTCAACTACTATAACCTCCAGTAAACTAGTTTTCGTAAACATTCTCAATATAGTTTTCTGGCATTATAGAATAATATGTAATGATAATTAATTTCTAATACAACAAAAATTTGGGTAATCGCTTTGAGGGCCCAATACTATATAGCAACATATAATTACTTACGTTTGTAACATTGAAGGCCGAGGCCACTAACCTTATATAATATGCATCCAATTTTCTGAAACTTTTTGACTGAATTTGAGGAGATTAAGGCATATAAAGAAATTCGACCTTCATGTATCGAGAGCATTCTTGTGGTAGTAGTTGCTCTGATGTACACCCGAGTGCATGGAAAATGTGACGACAATTGAGCGAGAAATATCCGTAATTGTAGTTGTGTAAGCCAAGCTTTCTCCATCTTGAAGGCAACAGAGTGGGGCCATGGGGATTGTCAGGGACATCTTATCATAGATTTCGCCTAATGTAGGTAATACGTAATCCATTATATTTTATTAATAATGGAAGAATTATTTTAAAAAACAAAATAAGTCTTTATTGTAAAAAATAAGTAATAATAATAATAATACCGGTGTATGATGGACCATCTAAGCCGGTAATTACTTTTTGTGGCTTTCTAATAACAAATAAAGTTACTTTTGCTCTAATTTAAACAAACCCGTAAAAATCTTGCCGAAAGTCCAAAAAATTTTTTTTTGTGGGGCACGACGTTCCCCCCTTGAAAATGATATAAAAATATATTTTTTTCCTTTATTGAAAAAATTTATCTGTTTATTTGTTTTATTTTTAAATTTCTAATTTTGATAAAACGAATTTTTAACCGAATTTCGTTTATAAATTGTATATAATTTTTTTGATACCAATTTTTTTGAGTTGTCTATTGTGTCTTAAGTATCGCATAATGGCTTAAAAATGATAATTTATGAAAAAACATTAATAAAAAATCCGTCGTGTCCCGGTCTTTCCTATAATATCATTAATAAAAATTGTTTTTCAATTTAAATTGGAAATTAATTACTGATCGATAAATTTTCTCTTATTTTTTACTTTTTATCTAGAGCGCCGCAAATAAACAGTATAACACCCTTATTTCCGCCTTCTATTTTTGGTTGAATATTTTTCTTTCCCAATCTGACCTGCTAGGCGTTGCAAGAACCTTCCTCGTTAGCCTGACTTACACAGCCCCACAATTGTCGTCACCTTTTCCATGTACTCGGGTGTACGGATAGTTATATAACACTTACCTTACATTTTCTCTATACCGTTATTAGCTATAAACTTTTGTAGAAGTCAGATGTACACGTTCCTGGATCTTTTATTTCTCTTGCTTAAGGCTAAAGGGAGATCTAGCAACCCTCAATAGGTACTGCGGACGCTCAGTATATATCTATAGTGTAATGTGGGACAAAACGGGGTAGGCGGGCAGAATGTGGACCCCAAAAATTCGGTCAACTTTTTTTTCATTAAATCGATAAATGTGTCAGCTGAAACTTCGATTTATTGACTTTAATTCCATTCACAAAAAGGAAGGTTCAGCATATTAAAGCCCCTGAAAACTAAATATCTTCTTAACGACTCCGTTTTGCTCCTTACCCTATATATATAAGGGTGAGCCAAATTGACTTCCCTATCACATTTATGGCCTCAGGACGGCCTATATGTTGAAAAAAAATCTCCTAATGGGAAACCATTTTAGCTCTACAAGAATATAGGTGGATAAAATTTGCATCACAAACGGTTCAAAAGTTAGAGCATTTTTAGGTGGACAAATGTCAAAATTGACCTAAAATTTTTCTCTATACTAGGAGAATTGTTTTTCGACATATAAGTTATTTTGAGGACATAAATTCGTTATGTTAGTTATTTTGGCTCACCCTAATATATATATATATATATATATATATATAACACGTTATATATATATATATAACGTGTTTTTTCTATGTAGGGACGGCTGCCAGAACTCCCATTAGCCGGTAAGCAAAATAAGTAAAAGTCCCAAGAACTTGTATATGTGACGATATAAAAAGGACCCAAGACAGCACAAAGTTTCTAGATAATCGGGAGATATGGAAAATTTAACTCAAGTGTCATATAATTATCCGTACGTCAAAGCAATTAACTCAAAGTGAATGCTCTCGATACATGAAATTCTAATAGGTTTTTTCATTTCCTAATTTCCTTTATTTCAGTCAAAGAAATTTATAAAGTTCAATTCATATTATGTAAGGTTATTGGCCTCGACCTTCAATGTTGCACAAAGTTTCTAGATAATCGGGAAATATGGAAAATTCAACCCAAGTGTCATATAATTATCCGTACGTCAAAGCAATTAACACAAAGGGAATGCTCTCGATACATGAAATTCTAATAGGTCTTTTCATTTCCTAATTTCCTTTATTTCAGTCAAAGAAATTCGTTAAGTTGAATTCATATTATGTAAGGTTGCTGGCCTCGACCTTCAATGTTGCAAACGTATGACTGACGACACCGCATGTGGTTGGGCAAGATCGTTAACGCAGTAGAAAGGGTTCATTTTCATTTATTATTTACTATTGTCGAAATCGTATACGGAAAATTTTAAACGAAAACCAGTGTTCAGAAAATTTGACGCTTTAAATGATTGCGCTAGATCAATAGAGCAGTTGAAATGTTAAAAAAAAAACAAGAGTTCGAAAAATTAGATTAATTAAAATAGATTGTAAATAAGAAGTAACGTAAACAAAGAAATAAGAGTTACACCTAAGAAATAAGAAATAAGAATAACACCGACGATCATAATTCGTTATTCTCATAGAAATAACGATTAATATTATTAATGAGTCACATTTAACTATGATGGATGTCTCTAAGAAAACACGAAGACAATTCGGCTTGTGACTGGATCTTGGTTGAGTAAGTGTTAGACGAGTTGTATTTAAAAGTGAAGTAATGTCCATGCAACATGAACAAAATTATTGCCTCATTTTTGCATTTAATAAACTACAATAAATTTTTTGGTTGTATTCTCCACTGATAATGTTAAGCGACTAAAACTAATACGCACCAATACGTATTCCAAAAAATGCATCTTTCCTCTCTTAGTTATTATTCTCTGGTTGTGGGGACTACGTTGAAAGATTGCGCGACTTATCGTCAGTAAACTTTGGTTTCATTACATAACTCGTCTACCCAACAACTTGCAGATCAACTTTTCATGTAGCAACAATATAACTTCAAAATTTCCGAATATTTCCTTAACAAGAACTGTAAATTCATTTAAACAATAAACAGAATTCTCAATCCGGCAACGTTGGAACAATGCAATTTAGAATGTTAACCAATTTGTATCCAGAAATCACCATACCGTTCTCGGATGAAACGACATTCAAAAGCGATTCAACAGTGACTCGGTACAATGTGTATTACTGGGCGATAGAAAATTCACGATTGGTACGGACAGTTGAACATCAGCACATATTTTCTGTTATTGTGTGGGGAGGGATTCTAGGTGAACGAATTTTGGGTCCTGTTTTTCTTAATATTCCCCTGACTAGTCAAACGTATTTAGCATTCCTACAACACGAACTTCAAGACGTATTGGACACAATTCCTCTTAGTGTGCATGACGGCGGTGGTGCATGACGGCGCAGCACCACATTCTGTGCGTTGTTTACGCATATATTTAGACCATAAATTTGGTGGACACAAACTTCATTGATCGACTACAACATTGTATCGACGTAAAGAAGGATTTGCTTGAACATTTTTTATGTAAGTAACGATATTGCTGCGAATAAACAATTAATAAAGCGTAGATTTAAAGAAAAATTAAAATTGCATCTGTCATTGATGTCACATTTTGGAATACGTTCCTTCCGTGTATCAGCAGTTTTGTTTTTCTCGTAGCACCATAGAAATATCTCACATGGAGTGCGGTGTACCGATCGTACAGACCAATGTTTGGATACTCCACGTTCAATCCAACGTTCACACAATTCATATAGCAAAAACTGACGTGCGTAACAGGCAGGATGAGATGGAGTTCAATTGTGCATCTAAATTGTATCTCTATGCGCACTAATTGTTGGAAATTGTGAAAGATGTCAAATTTTGTGTTGAAAAAAAGCTAAATAAGCTTGAGAAGTTAGGGCTGTTAGGGCAAACAATAACCAGAACTCTTTCTGCCCACATATTAACAGAAAATATGTGCTGCTGGTCAACTATCTGTATCCATAGTTGAACCATTTTTGAATGTCACTTCATTTGAGAACAGGATATTCAAATGGTAATTTGGAATGTTTGCGATTTTGCGTATCACTAGTTTACAGAATCCCGCTCTTGCTGGTCGATTTGTTGGAGAAAAATCTTGATGCAATGACTGGCGGTTGGACGTAACTTCATTAACCTTAGTATTTTGTGTATCGCCGAAAAAGGTATGGCCCGACGCCGACTTTATACTGGTTGTAGTTTCAGCATCAAGTATTTCCTGTACAAATTGTTCTATTGCAACATTGTGAACTACAGGGCGCTGTCATTTTGTTGGATGTATGCTCGAAGGTGCGAACTGTACCGGTGTATACAAATAAACAAACAATGTGTTTGACAGATGGATGGAAGGCTTTTCTACAACGTTCAACTGTCCTAGCGCAATTTTCATTACCTTACCATACATATTTGATTACTTATTATCGTTTTGTCCAACACACAGATAAATTTGATTTCATGGATTAAATGCTGATTAAAACAAGGGAAGCAATTTAGTAGTAAATATCATTACTACTAACACAAAAGAGAATAACAGTCAATGCGACGAGTATAAATACATGTTTATGCGTGACTTTGTTTATGTTAATCAACTACTTCAAAAGCCATGCATGTTTACAGTCCTTGACGACAGCAGTAAAGATATGTGCAAGATCAAGGTTGCTTGCGATTCAGTTTAATGACCTTTCATTTCAAGCACACTTTGAATTTAAATTTTATGGCTATGTTTAAGGAATCTAAGATATAAATAAAATATTTTTGAACTACATATATCAAGATCATTCTTTTTGTATTAGTTTGCTTTGATGTACGGATAATTATCTTGCACACTAGTTAAATTTTCCATATTTCCCGATTAGCTAGAAAATTTGTGAGGTCCTAGGCCATTCTTGCTTAACGGCTAATAGGTGATTTCGCAGCCGTTTCTACTTAGAAAAAACATCCTGTATATTTGAGTGGTTGTTGAAAATTAAGTTTTTTCCTACGCCCCACAAAAATGCTGCTTTTGATAAAAAAATACGAGACAGATATTTATTAATTTTTTTGACCAAAAATTGTACTTTTTTCAAAATATCTCTAAAAGTAGACGGATTTGAGAAAAATCATTAGCAGCAATTTTGTAGCAAAAAAAACTCTTTATCAAGGACGTTTTTTAATTTTTCATAAAGTTTATATTTATGGAGATATTCTCAATAATACTCATTAACACCATAAAATCAAAATTTTCACACGAATCAACGAATTTTTCTCTGAAATAACCATTTCGTAACTTAATTCAAATTTACAATAATTTGTTGTTGATAGTTGCATTTATTTATTTCAGAAAATAATACGTTTATAAGTCTGAAAATCCTATAGAATTAATGAATATTATTGAGAATAACGCTTTAAAAATTAACTTTATGAAAATATCAAAAGAGAACTTTACTGTAGAGGATTCTATTTCCTACCAAATTGCTCTATCCTAAGAGATATTTTGAAGAAACCTATACTTTTATTAAAAAATAAACTTTGATCGGCTTGTTCTTTTCGTTCAAAAAAAATTTAAGTTTTCCGCGTAATTTTCCATCAAAAGAAAGATTTTTTGGGGCGTCGGAAAAGAAATAATTTTAACAACCACTCTAATATACTGCGTTTTCGCGTCAAGTGTGAAACCTCAAATATCTCGTTTGTTTATGAATTGAAATGTAGAAGTATCTAAAGAAATTAGACCACAATGTCTATACTTCAATTGACCGACGCGATACTTGTTCTAGCTATCTTAGAAATGCCAAAACGCAATGTAAGGTCTTGAAAACGTTACAATTTTAGAAAACCAATTTTAAATAAAAAAAATGTTTTTTCTTTTAATAACCACATATTTGCTGCAAAAAAATTGATCTTCTCTGGGATCACTGGCCCATCCATTGGTGAAAAAAGTCAATGTCAGAGTTGTTTACTATACTTGCAATGCGAATGTTATTATTACAACTGTTTAAAACAACTGATTCATTAACAACAAGTGAAGAAGGAACAGAAATTTTTATGTTATTAACAACAAAAGTTATTTTCTCGATTGTACTGTTTATAAAGACTATTGGTCTTGCAATTGTTTACGAATCAATTCTTGTGAACAGTTGTAATACTAACATTAACATTGCAACCGTTTGTGAACAATTCTGACTTCGGCTTTCCTTATCAATGGATAGGTCATTGATCACAGAGAAGTTATACAATTTTAGCTGCAAACGAGTAGTTTTTGAAAAAAAAAACATCATTTTCATATGAAATTTATTTGCCGTATTCATTATAGGTAATTGGCTTTCCAAAATTGTATCGTTTGCGAGACCTTATATGACGTTTTGGCATTTCCAAAATAAATAGAACAATTGAAGTATAGATATTGTAATCTAATTTGTTCAGATACTTTTACATTTCAATTCATAAACAAACGAAATGTTTAAGTTTCCAAACTTGAAAAAAAAACACCCGGTATATTAAACTGTAACAGAGAAATTGCCGTTTTTAAAAAAAAGCATTATGTGAATATTGTTCAGGATGTCAAAATAATGAGTCTGTAGAAGTCTCTGCTCTTAGTTTTAATATTAACAAGTGCCTCATCGCGATTTGATTAACGTGGGAGAAGAATTCTCCTGCAAACTGAAATTTGATGGCTCACGGTGGAAGCAATATCAGAAGTACATTCTGATACAAAATTTAACACTCTACAAAAAATGTCTCTTACAATTTATTGGTATATTTAGTCTTTTAAAAGTTACTCAAGGTTAAATTAGTATTAATTATAATTTTTTATATATTTGAGTTTTTTGTCAGAACCATCATATTTATTGGAAAATTTTATCATACATCTTTTGTATACGCTTTTATTCTCTATAATTTATCACAATAAGACTTTTTGATATTATTCACAGGTCGTAAGTTATTTCACTCACACTATTGAATAGTTATCAATGCGAAAATATTACTGAAATAAAAAAAAATCTTTTCAATGCAAGTAACTTACAACCTGTAAAAAATACGCAAAACTTTTATAAGAGCAGGTAGTGGATAATCAAATGGTCTATAAAAATGTTCCCATAAAGTCGACGGTTGCGACAAATAATTAGAAAAAATTAAAAACTCACAATTAACCTTTAATAACTTTTGAAAAATAACCTAACTGAGATGTATTCTGCGTATCATAGTAACCGCCCTAACTCAGAAATAAGGGTATTCAGCAAATATTTCGGACATACACCAAGCGCCTATGTGAATGTCGACATTCACCAGATTTCGGACATTCACAGTAACATATAACCATTTTCGATAAATCAAAATAATTGTACAACGTTAACTAAAATAAAGTCCAGTTATTTAGATATATATTTATATGTATAATATAATATATATGAAAATATATTATATAATGTATATTATGGATAAACTAATGGAACCAGGTATATTAGAAGAAGAGTGGGAGGAAGTCTCCTCCTATTCACGGCATACGATAGAACAATTGTGTGGTCAGAGTAGGTCAAATAGGAAGAGTTTTTTATGTTTACTATTTAGTTAAACGCCCACTGTTGCTATGACAGCAATATCAACAGACTTGTGTTGTCATACTCATAACGAGACCTTACAGAATCAAACTCCAATCAATATTAATTGAGAGAAACAATTTATAGAATAACGGAATAAATCAGTACACGAATAAATTATCGAAAAATTCGTAAATACCAATTATGGATTTGTAAAAATTACAAAAGGAAACTATTCTTTACTAACCAGAAAAAAACTAATAAATAAGCATTGAAATGAAAAATCAGTTGTCTAGTTAATTTTTTTCCAAATTATCAGATAATAGTTCTAAAAAATAATACATTGTGTGCAAAATTGCCTTTTATTCCATCCACTCCAAATAAATGTTATATCCATCTAGCAACCGATTTTCATATTAATTAACTCATTTTTAAAAATAGATTTTTAATTAATCGTTTATATTAGTTACTCAATTTTTTTATTAAAAGTATAAATATAGGTAGACGTCGTTGGTTTAAGCCAATACAGCCAAATATCTATACATTTTAATCAATTATAGCACTAATGGATTGTGATAGTAAATAATAAACATAAAAAGCTCCTTTACTGTGACCACACTATTGATTAATCGTATGCTGTGAATAGAATGAGACTTTCTGCCATTCTTCTTCTATTGTATCTAGTTGTTTTAGTTTGCCTGTTTACACATTCTCGATAATTCCAAATAATTGTACAACGATAACTAAGATAATATGCTTCTAGCTCAAGTTATCTCAGTTTGACATAACACACCTCTCTCTGTCTCTCTCTCATATATATATATATATATATATATATATATATATATATTGTATATCATAATTTCAGTCAAACAACAGATATCCGTCCGATCAAATGACGTGACAAATGAGTTATAATTTACACGTTCATAACCACGTCACAAAAATTGGTACCGAAGGGAATTATCTTGACGAAATAAGGTTGGGAGCTTTTTTTCTATATACCGTTAAATCTCCAAGAAATTTTTGGACGGTCATTTAGGTGAAAACTTTTGCCGAGCAAAGCAATTCCCTCCCTAATTATTCACTTGAAATGAAAATTACGAGATAATTTTTAACGGATCCTAAAGAATCTGATGCCTTTAAGACATTAAAAGGTGAATAATCGATATTATTGAATAGATTATATAGTATATAATACAAAATATCAAGCGCCATTCTTCTAAGCTCTAATTGTCCATTTATTGAGTAGTTAGGTCACGGAGACTGTTGGTACACGTATATCTGCGTTGATACACGTATTGTCCGACATTAATTATCGTCTAAGATTAGAACCATCAGTTTTTTTTCGACTAAGCGTCTAAAGTAAAGTCTGTAACAGTGAACAAGCAAACAACCTGTGGAGAGTCTGATGCATTCAGAAACACTGAAAAGTAAATTATTTATTTATTTATTTCAAATGCGCGTTATGCTTTCTTGTAAACCTTCAATTACAGGCTGATGTAATTCGGTGGATCATACAATAAACATTGATGCCAGATATTATTCTGATACAGCATCCTTCCCACTTTACCACGTTTGATATGCTTTTGAATTACTAAAACCCGAGAAACTATTGCTACAGATACAAGTGTATTCTGTTATGCATATTGACCGCTAGAATTCGTTAGGAATTACAGAGTTCAGTTGAGGATCTACATTAGATCGAAATTTTGAATATAACTATTATATTTTTTAGTATAACCATAACAAACTATAAATATTTGGAATCAAAAGAGAGCATTCTAAGGAGTGATAAATTAGATATGTATTTCTTTATATAAATTTAAATTTATGTTGTACGTCAAAATAGACAGTGACAAAAAATCGTATTGTAGGTACCTACAAGAAACAAGGCATATAACAAATAGCAAAAAGATTTAGTAACAGGAAATAACTGGGAGGTAAAAGAGCGTAGCAAAGCTGCAATTACACATTCTGAGAAGTTTCGAAAATGTAGTACAGGAATGTCAACCTTGATATTCTACAAGTCCTTCTTATAGGAGATACCAGGTAAAAGTACTAGAAATGGGTACATATGAAGAAAGCATATATCTCTGTAGCCACCAATTTGAATACGAACTGTTTTATATAATAGGAAATAGAAAGCTTTGCTCAGCAAATTTGGTACGTACCCAATGTTGCCTCCCGGGGATAATTATCTTTCTGATCTGATATTTTAAGAAACACATGACGACTTGTCTTAACCATTGCTGTAACTGAAATAAGATTACCACTATATTACAGATAAATGTACAATGCACTTCCTAATGTGTGTGAAGTTAACACAAAGTTGTATGCTTCACTATAAACGACGGTTTTGTGTGTAAAGGTGAGCCTGCGCTTAACGAACTTCGACGAGCGTTGGAATCGGATCGTTCTATACAAATGTTGATATTTAGTTGAAATAGTCTAAAATTTGCAAAAACAAAAGCTCGTTCGTTGAATCAACTTTTGTTTGTCAATTTCAATTCATGAATCTCTACGGCTTTCCACTAGCATTTATCGAGAACAATTTTTTATACTGTTTATTTCACTGTTTAATTGAAAAAGTACTTGAAATGTTAATAAATAGATGAATAAGAAAGTTAGCAACAACACAGAAGGTAAATAAATAAACACTACTCTTAGAAGATATTTCTAAACTCACAATAAGTACGTTCACAAGTTACAAATCGTTACCAACGATCTTGTTTTAGGAAGTCACAACCAACTTTCTATCCTTCGGTGAAATTCCATGACCCAGCATGCTTATTGTTGTCTATGTTATTCTTTTATCCACTCCCGGCTATTGTTCCACTTGTCAGCAATTTTCAGATATAGTGGTCGCCTCAACTTAGTGAATTTCGACTTTATAAGCCAAATTACTTTATGGTTGGGGTGCGCAAGGACCACTTTCTACCGTAATTTCTATGAATCACAATGGATAATTTACAGCTCATACCAGATGCCGACAACACTTGTATAAAATCAGGTATTTCTACCCCTACATATTCATTGAAATTACGGTAGAAAGTTTTCTTTGTGCACTCCAGCAATAAAGTAATCTGGCTTATAGAGTCGAAATTCACTAAGTTGAGGAGACCACTATAACAGGTTTGCCACCAAATTTGGTTCTGTGGCGTCACCAGTTAAAAATACCAAACAGACGAACGGAAAAGAGAAAAGCAACATTGACAGTTGTATGGTCGGCTTATTGATTTACAAGATTGACGTTTTAATTCGTAGACCCATAAAATTACTTATCAATTGTTACGACAACAAATGATATGGTTTAAATGGCGATAGATTGCTCTGTTGTAAATATGTCAAAAGTGGTGCTTGGAAATAACCAGATGAGTTCTGGGAAAATTACAAATAATATAACAGAATCTCTATTAGGTCAGAGTCACTAGTAGTTTTCTTCAAATAAATTAAAGATTAAAGTTGAAAAATTACTTGCTCTGGTGCTGCCATTTTGGTTATTTCCAAATATTTATTCCAAACATTTTTGGGAGAATACTTTCAGGGAAACGTAACACTATTTCCATCAACGGTTTTGTTACCGAATATATTGCTAGGTAACTTTGTCGATCTCCTTAGTCAAAAATTCAACTATATGTTACTACGAATTTGTCGAATTCTCGATATCGGCAAAACAGGCGTAAAACGTGCCGACAGAATGTCGTGATTTTATAGCACGAGAACGTTTGCGGCCCGTAGGGGTAAGAAGTGCGAACCAAACAATAAATGTTTCATCAACGTAACATGTAAGACAAGAAATAAGAGAATAGGCGGCTCAATTTTCTTAACCATTATCAAAATATTATAGTAATAATTTATCAATGTTAATGTTTAATTATTATTAGTAAATCTCAATATTTTTATTAATATATTATGAAAAATTTTATTTTAGTATAATGTACAGGAGACCAATTTCCATCGATTTTATGTCCTGACGTCATACTGATATCTAGAATTATTGCAATAATGTAACAAAAAATCTTGCACAATTTGAAAATATAGAACTAGTTGTAAATAATAACAGACCTAGAGATTGTCATTGTACAAAACCTTCAATTAATTTGTTGCTGGAGACAAATTTATTAAGGATACTAAATATTGTTTGGGAAATAACCGAAGACATGTTTTGCACTAAATAACGCATTTTCAGTTTATGTTTTTATTGTCCATTGATAATCTCTAGGACAATGGTGATTTACTAGTTTTGTAGCTCTATCTTCCTGAAATAAGCAATTTTTACTTTTTGTTGACTTATGAGTCGATCGTTTCAAGAAAGTTCCACGAAATGGATCAAATATAACTAAATAATTTACAACTATTAACAAATATGTACAGTACCTCTAGGAATATAGTGGAACGACAATCCAGTTCGTTACCGTCGTAAATTATAGTCAAGTGTCTTGATAATAAACCCTCAGATCAAAAACTACAAAGGGAACCGATATATCCAACATTTGGCTATTTTCTATAAAAGCAGGTAGAGAAATATCCATTTTTGAAAGATAACATAAATTTTCAGAACACATCTAGAACTGAATTACAACAACAAAGAAAATATGCTTTATAGGCATTTTTATTTTAATTAAGGTACATATTCTCATCTCCAAAGAATCTTGTTCTTTCCAAAATAAAATGATTTATAGAAAATTTGATTTGATTTCCTCTGCTTTGAAACCTATTTAACTTCATCGCCTCGCCTTATTATTATTGTTTTTTTTGATTATTTACGTGACGTTCTTCATTTTCTTCGAAATTTTATGCACCGCTTGAGAAAGTCTTCCACTTCCTGACGCATTTTTGGGAAACTTATAGGCTTATTAAATCATTTTGAGAAACATAATATCACCGGAATTTCAAAATAAAAGAAAAGCTACTTGTTCAGGTAGACAGACGATCCCGAATCTTCTCGAAGCATAAGACGATTGATCAATATAGAATAGAAATTTTGTTTTAAGGCCCTCGCATACTGTACCTAAAATCAAGAATTTTTGTAAAAGGATTTGCTAATTCTAAAGAAAATTTTAAAGACAATAAATAGTGACAGCTGTCTTTAGAGTTCAAGATAGATGATTTGCCAGTATTACTCAAAATATATGATTTGATGACACGTCCCAAATAACATATAACTAGACATTTGAAAATTTTTATTTTAATACATTAGAAGATGATTCAATTAAAGCAATGTTAATTATTGGTTTGGAAGGTGAAATACTATCTGAATAATTATTTCAAAAAGAAGATGTCAAATTAAAGAAAAATAATTGAGTTTGCAAAATTGCTGAAACTCAAAACAACGAATAGAAAATATGAATAATAATTAATCATCAAAATTAAAAGAAGTTGATCAAATAAAAAAATACATACAATAAAAATAAAAATTTATTGAAAAATATGTTAAAATCTAACACAAAAGAAATGAAACAAAATAAATATTTAACCGAAATAAAAACCTGTAGAGAATGTGGTAAAAATCATCTGAAAAATAAATGTTTTGCATTTGGTAAACTATGTTCAATCTGCAAAAAGTATAGTCATTATGCAGAATTGTGCAAGTTTAAAAAAATTATTGAACTTGGAAAAGAAATTGTCCATCATGAAGATGGAAACTGTAATTTAACAACTGAAAGTATAAATGGTACTTCAAAAAACTTGTGTATATATGGATTGTCAATTAATGACAAAATAATACAATGTAAACTTGATTCTGGAGCAAATGTTAATATTATATCAATAAACAAATTGAAACAATTGGAAAATGTGAATTATGTATAAGCATTTTAAATCAGAGTTATGTTACTGAATTGTTCGTTGCACAAGTTAATTTTTAAACCATTATTGTAATGTATATGTAAAAACTATCTGACCGATTTGGAATTTCACGAGTTATCTATAAAATTTGGTAAAATCACCAGTTGGGTTGTTCTGAAAAAAATCAGCTAAACTGGCAATTGAAAAAATTAATAGTCATGTTTTATATGGTAATACATTATATGTTGGACGTGCAAAAAATAAGCACGAGCGCAGAAATAAATTAAGAAGAATGAAAATAAGAAATAATGAAAACGAAGGTAAAAAACATATATTTGAATAATATAATAATAATATTACAAAGCCTCCCCTTTCTGGGTATTGATCGTAACTGCATTTTTTTGCAAAATTGAGATTTTTAGTAGAAGGTATCGATGAGTACTCTAATTTAGTGTAAAATAACTTAAATTTTGCAGAATGACAACAGAAGGTTTTTTAGAGGTCTCTATTCTCGTCGTATCTACACCCTCTGACTTAAACACCGAAGAAATTGTTTACGTGACGCCGGTAACGCATTGCTTACAGGTATAACTTTCTAAAAATAAACTGATACATGAGTTTTGTGTTAAAAAATGTCTTTTGATCACGTTAAGTAATTTTTTTTAGTTACAACCTCCTATCTACATAAAAGTTTATAGCAAAAACTCGTATCTGCGTAAAATCATCAAAAAAAATCATCATCAACTCTTGATTGCCAATGTGAATCATAAAATTCTCGTTGATTTTTGTAAATTGACACGAAAAGAGTCCGAATTTGATATTTATTATTAATGTTTATGTATTTTTGATATTAAAAACGTTTTTATTGATTTATGAAAAATTGTGAGTTTGTAGATACAAATGATACCTAGAAAGGGGACAAAATAATATCAATTTTAATAAATTCATAACAAGATACGGAAGAGTTAATAAAACGCCTTCATGTTATAATAGTTGAAATTTTTTATTAGTGAAGTGAATGAATTTTTGATTGGTAAAAAGGGAGATGTTATAATATTGGTTATCAAGTAAGATCGACAGTTGATATAGTGAATTGTAATTAGATACAGAAAAATAATAAATTCAATTCTAATCTAAAAGACCACAATTCAGCATCATTAAGGCGAGGCTAATATCAATTTGATTACAATGTACAATGATTTTCGCTCTCACAGTCGTAATTTTTAATTTGAAGAAACTGTCGATAGATGAAAATGTTGGTGGCGCATAGGGCAATGTCCGTCTTAAACTTTTTTTCCAAATTTTTTCCCCAAATTTGAGAAAAAAAATTCCGATGTGAAAATTCTCTACTTTGATTATAATGTAAAACGACTTTCGCTCTCACAGTCGTAATTTTTAATTTGAAGAAACTATACATAAATTTAAATGTTGGTGGCGCATAGGACAATGTCCGTCTTAAACTTTTTTCCCAAATTTTTTCCTCAAATTTGAAAAAAAAATTCCTTCATGAAAATCGTACTTTCGCTTTCCTGCTCTCAAATCAAATTTTTTTCACATGTATTTCATATATTTTTGAAGAGTGATGATCTCCGAACGTTCGTCTTAAACTCTTTTCTGGGAAACTCATTTAGTTTTCCCACAATTTCAGATTTAGAAAGTACGGTTCGTGATTTTTAGGACAAAATTTATCGATAAACTACCGCCACAGATATAGTAGGGGTTTGGAAGTGACGTTGGCAGACCAATCAACGTTCGACTCAATGGAGGGGAAGATGATTTCACATACATACATATATCCACACACACATATATAAACAATTCTTGCAATTCTTGCACAGGTGTCAAATTACAGTCGGATGTTTTGTCTGTGGTTGCAAACAATAGTTGCCAGGCAGTTTTTTTATTCGCATTGTGATAACATTTATGTAATTTTACAGTAAAAACTACATAGATAAATAATTGTTTTTCTTCTTATTTTTCCATTGAATTGAATTGTCTTATTATGAGGTAGAAAATCACAAACCGTTGTATAATTTCCAATAAGGACTGACAATCCTAACAAAACTCTTACTTAGTTGTTGAATTACTGAAAAAATATTGTAAATTTATATACGACCAATGGACCCCTCCATGCACACAACGATAAATCGAAAGATTTGGACTGTACAGTCCAAATCGTTGTGTGTATGGCCAAAATCTATGTGAATTTATTGAGCGATCCGAACCAAACGATACATTCGAAAAACAATTTGATCTGGAAAATCGAAAGAAAAGGACCGTATCGATTTGTCTATTGATTTATCGTTGTGCGTGGTTGTGCGTATGGGAGGCTTTAACAAGCCGCCGCATGCGTAATAGACAAAAAATTACCCGCCAAATTGAAGGCCGTGGAGATTTTATTGCAATTCTCATATCACTCTATTTTGTCTGTTGTTGGAGAGTGTTTGTTTTCTGCACTTTTTCAAGTTTCGACAAAATATTTTGATTTTGTGAATTTTCTTGCAAAATTCATAATCGTTTTTCTTTCAGTCTTTGAGACTGATTTTTATAGACTTTATTTTTCAGTTTTTTGTTATTATTGTTTGTGTTTGTGAGACATATAATGGGTCATCGTTCAAAGTGTGCGTCTGTGCGTCGGAAAAGTGCAACAATTGCCGCGAAAAAACGATGGGAGAACCGAAAAAAACAACAATCGTCAGAATATCAATCGCCAGAATGCAGTACGGTTCCCATTGACGAAGAACTTCCTGATTTGGAAATTGAAAAAGTCCCGCCAATTGTAGATGAGCCTAATGTAATCAGTGGACAAAGGTTGGTGAATTTAAATTATCTCCTGTCGCAATTAAAATCCATAGATCATGGACCAACAGAGTGTTCTTTGAAACACCTGACATTCACTGAGAAAGACCCGCATGGTTTCAAAAGTACTATTTCGTATAAATGTGATATGTGTGGATTAATTGGATCTGTTCTCACACAAGATAATGAATCTATGGATGTGAATGAAATGGTCGTTACGGGTGCAGTTGCCGCAGGTATCGGCTACAAACAACTTGCACAAATTTGCGTGGTCTACACAGACAAAGATATGTCTTGTGAAATAATCGAAAGAAACGATACGTTTTGGAGTGAAAAAATGGAGAGCATCTTGGTAAACTTCTATATGAAATGTTTGCTACCGGAACTTGTTGATCCACGAATTGAAGACAAGAAGACACCAAGAAAAGTATTGGCAGGAGATTTGCTCTAGAGAAGCATAAATCGCTAATTACATGTGTTGTGTAATATCGGCGGCACTGGCGTATCGCATTATCTTATCGTGCCTAGGATGGAACATAACTACGGTAGATATCAAAATTATTATTACCATTATTATCATTATTAAATTATTTTTTTACAGATTAGACATGTGTTGTGTAATATCGGCGGCACTGGCGTATCGCATTATCTTATCGTGCCTAGGATGGAACATAACTACGGTAGATATCAAAATTATTATTACCATTATTATCATTATTAAATTATTTTTTTACAGATTAGACATGTGTTGTATAATATCGGCGGCACTGGTTGAAGAAGAGCATTCATTCATTAGAAGATTAAAAAAAGATAAGTATTATGATAATAATAATAAAAAGAATAATTGCAATTATATAGTTTTTTCAGCTGCTGTTATACTATAGTTTTGCTGTCCGTTTGATATCACTTTGGATCCTAGGTACCACTAAAAAAATTCGACGAGTAGTTATATTGTATTGTCTTGGGGGGGGGGATGTTTTTTCTTTGTATAAATCAAATGTCACTTGTTTTTTATTGTTCAAATATATATGTATATGTTTGTATGTTGTATATAATGTTCTCTTATTTGGGTGTCTTATGTAAATAAAAAAATATATATTTGCAAAAAATAAATGAAATTTATCTTAGAATAATTCTAGTCTTCCATTCTAATTTATCTTTTTATTTTACAAATATGTGTGTCTGAATACTGTTTTTATTGCTTTTTTAGTGGAAAGAGTAATTCTTTGAAATTTGATACACTATCGACAGAGATAGACAGTTATAATGAGAGAGCCGTGAAGGTTAAACATACAAATAGCCCGATAGTCGCTCAACCAATAGAATCGCTCATATAATGGAGGGGAGATTTTATTCGTGTATCTTGTGTTGCGTATTTAAAAACACCTAGGTTTGATTCGTAAAATTTCCCCTACAATTGCTATTCTTGGATCTCATTAGCACCACCTTAATACAGCCTTTCAATTTTTTTAATTTTTGTTTTTAAAGAAATTACATTTTAGTACTAAAAAAATTAAATAATGAATTTTAATCTTTTCAGCCAGTATATAAAGTCAGTTTGTTACCAAAATTAATCAAGTTTTTCATTTTCTATTTTTCATAATTATTTGCTTTTAATTGTGTTTTCATCAATTTTTAGTTTTTTTTTGATTAGAAGTATTTATTATTTCTTTGTCAATTATTTTAATTTGCTTTTCTTAAAATTATATTCACTATATGCTGGTGGTTACTTACTATCAATTGCGACGAACTATTATCGGAATTGTTTGAAATATTACGTGGAAATTAAAGAATGATTGAAGGATACGGTTTTCAAATATTTGCCTAATTTTCGAACGTACAGGAAGTTTAGCGTACATGTGCTTAACAAAAATAATCACTTGCGTCCGTGACTTTGCATATGGATGTTTACGTAATCAGAACTTCAGTATTAAGAGTGTTTGGTGTCGGCAAATTATACTTCATGGCCCAACTAGCGGTAGAAAACTGAACTACTTGCATTCGAAATAGTAGGCAACCGGGCAACCGTAAATTGTAATGTGGGTTAGCTAGACTATACAGGAGGGTGTGACCTCAAAAACTGTCCGTATCGTGGAGGGAGTATTAACTGGAGGGAGCATAGTTTGAAAAATGTGATCCTCGTTATTTTGCCGCCACATAATAAAAGGTCTCTCAATATGGCGACTGTCACCAGTGGCGTGGGCTTGTGTTTTTCTAAGGGGTATTGTGTAATTACAATTCAAAGTTAAAAATATCTAATAATTACCTCTCAATTTATACACACTGGACTCAAATGGGAACCAGTAATGCCAACGTGGTATGACCCTTATTATAAACACACTAGACAAATGCCACAGGACACCACGCCACTGTGCACAAAAAGGCGAATTGTTAGATGGATTTACGCATGCTCAGTGCAGCAGAAGGGGCCATAAAAGGTCTCTGTAGGGTCGTTCGACTGGCGTCACTTTCTTAACACAAGAAAGATAGGCTATGCTCCCTCCAGTTAATACTCCCTCCACGGTCCGTATGGAAAACGGCGGGTTTTTTGGACAATAGACGCTTATATTGAAAATGGCGTAAGTTTATATCTATCCAACAGTTGCCATCTACAATAATAAAAAAGTAGGCGATTTGGTTATACGCACACCTGTTTTTTTGGTGTAATGTTGCTTTACAAAAAAAATAATAAGCACTACTTTCAGTTATAACTGTTATTAGTGTCGAATAGACAATGTAAACATAAAACTTTATGTAAATAATAATATTTCTGTCTTTTACCTGTTCAGTAATTTTACATGGGAACTTACTCATTCCAACATATTCTAAGAATTTATTTGAAGTTATCTTTGTTGTGGAATAAAAATATAATAAACGGAATTTTGCTATTATTTAAAAAAAAAACGATTACTATACGGAATTAATGATCAGGTACCCTAATTAGACCATCACGAGAAACAATTTCATGTTTTGATGTGATACAAGAGATATAAAATAGTAACGAGTGAAGGTGGACAATTCGCGTCAGGTTTGTATTTCAGGTACTATGTTTGCCCAATTGATCCACTTCCCGTTGGTATCACCAACTGATGCCTGAGCAAGAAGAAGACAAAATAAATAAATAAAGAAAAAGCGAAGGTCGTTTTGCAAGATTGGGGGCCAAAATTTTACCTGCTCATTCTAGTTTTATATTTCTTTCTTTGTTGACTGCTTTTGTTGTAAACATACAAGGAGAAACGGGATTACAAATTCCTTCAATGAATTATAAAAATTTGCCCTCAACATAGTAAGAAATAAATCAACTAACCAACAAATACGGGAAACAATTAAAAAGTCACGGTTATTTGATATAAAAGAACAGCAATAATTTTTTATCTGCACAATAAAACTTACAACTTACAACTGTTGAAAATTTCCAAAAATATTAATTTTGAATTAGTGATCAGGTACCCTAATTAGACCATCACGAGAAACAATTTCATGTTTTGATGTGATACAGTAAACAAATACAAGAAAGAACGAAATCGTAAAATGGACCAGAGCGTCAATTTTTGAAGCATTTCTAGAAAAATTTTACATCTGTTGTATTCCGAATATTCCGGGAACTTCCAACATATGTTTTCAATTAGGGACGCCCTTAGACCGAAACAATCTCAATTGTTTATTTTTTGATTTTATTATGCTAATAATGAGTGCCTTAAATAATATTAAACACAATGTTAATTGTTTTGTTCGTTTAGTTTTTAATTGTTAGCTCATTACAGCCCATTATCTATAACTGATATAAAATTAATTATAGATATAAGTGATAAAAGGTTTCAGATGAACTAAATTATTGGTAATTACGATCATTATTTTTCTTAGTATATTTATCCGGTTCATAATAATTTCAACAATATGTATAAAACACCGTAAGAGGCCAACTCTTAGACTTTATTGTTGTCCTTCTCGGCAAATTTACAGATCTATGTATTCGTTACAAAAATTTCTAATCACAACAAAGATAGCCGGTATTTCGCACTTTGTCAGACTAGAACTTCCAAGATCTTCTAAATCTAAAATTCATATCTCTAGTATTTTGAGAAAGAGGAGGTAATATTTATGATGGGGGTGGGGCTTGGCAGAGTAGAAGGACCAACTTCTTGTATATCTGTTTCATCTATTTTGTGAGTCTTTCTTCCACTCACATAAGCATTTGGGCTCGTATTACTGGATGCATAAGCATTTCTCTCAACGATGTATAAGAAAAGAATAATTGTATTGGTTGAAAATCTGACAGTCTTCGCTTTAAAATCCATTTTCCGCGTCCTGTAGGATACATTGGTCTAGTTAGTTGAGTACATTTTATTTAATTATATTAAAAAGTGAACGCAAAAAAAGAAAAATTGGAAGCTCAATAAAACCACTATATTTGCATGTTTTTGGAAAAACTAAATGCATATTCAAAAAAAAAAAACTCTCGCGCCCCACAAAATTAACATAGTTATCGGATTCTTAATCGACCTTCTCTTCAAATTCTAAATTGTAGCCGGAAAACGTCAAATGCGATGACCACGGGAACTAATGGGACCTACCGTAAACTATAACCGAAACCATATTCGACCTTAAAATTTTGTTTGCCCCATTCTTGAATTATTATGAATATCGTGATTTTTCCGCTGCATTGTATATTTTAGTAGTCAGTTTATAGACAACTTTTTATAGTAATCTATTGCTCAGGCATAACATCTCATTTCGTCTAGATTATACCAACAGCTTCGTTCAAAATAATTATACGTTGACATATACGTACGTTAGGCATACCTAATGTATACCTAAATACATAGTTCTAACTGTTTTCTTTACATTTCTCAACATTCTTGAAAGGAAATCATGAGTATTTGTGCGAACATCAAAAATAGTATTTCCCAAATTTTGAACTTTTATAAGCTCTGAAAATTTGTTTGCTAGTTTACATTTACTGTGGTTCTGGATTTGATAATGTTGTTTTAGAAGAAACTTCGTATGCATTGTCTGGTAAATTGCAATAATTTTTCGGTTCTATTAATGGCACTTAATTTATCATTATGTTAATTTGGTTAATTTAAAGGTTGACTACATAATTTTCTATAAGCATCTTTTTTAATTAACTTATTCTATCGTAGATAATATAGAGCATTGGTATTGCTAATATAGCTTCTAATAGCCGTACCAATAATGCGATTATAGCGTTCTGTGGGATTTGCTTGTGGATGGTATTTGGCCAAGAACCATACTTTCTGGAAGTGATAAGATTTACAACACTCAACAATATCCTGTTCAATAAATTGTTTGCCATTATCAACTAAAATAAACTGAGGTACACTAAAATCACCTGGTTTTCCAAATATTTAGTGATGTTGACACTAGTGGCTTTCTTAAGGGGATGTAGAATAACATATTTACTAAACTAATCGACGATAACAAGAAGAAATGCAAAACCACTTTTGGAACGCGGCAATGGTGCGATTAAATCCACATATAATCATAATACTTATATATACATATATGTATATAATATACATATACTGTTAGTTATATATATATATATATATATATATATTATATATATATATATATATATATATATATATATATATATATATATATATATATATATGTATATATGTGATATGGATTCTGATTGATTGAGTCGAAAGGACTTGAACGAAAGACATAAAGCGGATAATATCTTATTGGAGAAGGCACAACAGAGGTTACATTCTTCGGACGCAACTCTAGGTGAAAAGGTGTCGGCACTTGGTGTTGCCGGTATAATGAAAGCCAAAGTGAAGCTTGGAATGGGTTGTAAGTCTAAAGCAAAAAGGAAACGTAAAAGTGGTGGTGAGAAAAATATAACGTTCAATCAATTGACAAAGAAGGCACGTTCTGCTTTGAAAAGCAAGAAGTTTAAAAGCATAAAGAGTGCTATAAGTGCTGCTCTCAAGGCTACAAAGTCATTCAAGAAAAAGAAGTGTGTCAAGCCAGTACGAGTTGTACCAGTTCCCAAAACTGGTGGCATTCTGCCCCTAATTCCAATCTTTGCCGCTTTGGGCGCTTTGGGCTCATTAGGTGGTGGCGCTGCAGCTATAGCAAAGACCATTAATGAAGCAAAAGCAGCCAAGGATCAGTTGAAAGAGAGTCAGAGACATAACCAGAAAATGGAAGCCATATCTCTTGGTAGAACATCGGGCAGCGGCTTATACATTGGACAGCGTTTGTAAAAAGGGGAGAAAATGAAACGTACTTTGATAGCTCCGGTGGCTTAAAACCTCCAGTAGAACTGGTATTATACCTCAGACGAAATGGTCCTTGTGAGATACTGTATAATCATGAGAACTTTCAACGTTACAACACAAACATTTGCAGACATTTGTGTTTGAAGTTTTTATATAATAATAGTGCTTGAAAGATTCAGTATTATTGTGACACTGCAGCGATGTCCTACACGTTTACACTCTCTGGTACGAGCTCTGTCCTCTACAGCAAATACTACCCACCCATTGTACTTGATGATGCTAACTACGTATTGGGACTCATCAACCTTGAGACATACAACTCATTTCCCAATGTTGATAGCTCCAACAACCAGTTTTACTTTTGTTTACAAAATGGAGAAGAGATCTGTATAGAGATTCCTGAGGGCTCCTATGAAATAGATGATATCAGTACGTATCTTGATAAGGAGCTTAAAAAGTATATAGCCATCGAATCCAATTGTGTGGAAGAATATAACCAAAGCAGGTGTCTGCTTAAAATCAAAGGCAACAATAACACGTTTAAATGTGAACAGAAAAGTGCGCTAGAAATTGATTTTTCTAAGGAGGGCACAATTGGAAGTCTGTTGAGCTTTAGTTTAAGGAAGCAAGGCAAATCGCAAGCATGTATCAGATAGTCCTTCAAAAATCCTACGTCTAAATGCAATTTGTATAGAGTGCAATATAGTTGCAGGTTCATTCCGGAACGGAGAACAAGTTCATGTTATTCATGAATTTTTTCCATTAGGTCCTTCTGGTTATCGAATAGTTGAACCTCCCTCAAGTGTAATTTATCTACCAATCCGCGTTCGAGAAATTGATGAAATAGTACTTAAAATCACCGATCAATATGGGAAGATGCTCAATTTTAGAGAAGTGGTCACAGTCAGATCAAAAGTAGAGTATTTCTTTAAGACTTTATCAGACTTTGGTCTGAGAAATATGCAGAAGTTAATGCCAATTGCAAACTACATCGCGTAATTGGCGAGTTAACTATGAATATTAGGTTCAATGACTGTTGGCATTGCAAACTATTTTTAGATGTTCGTACATGGTAGATTGCAGTTATAAGATTTGGAATAATCTGGGCTTGATTTCTTCGCATTTAGCCATGTAGCTACATGTAGCATGTAGCTAGTGATGACGCTATTTACAGCGCTTTATATTGTCATACAGTAATAGCTTATTGTTTATTTAGCATACTTTGAAGTCATCAAACTGTATTTCAGTAGGAATATACCAAATCATCGTTATGTTACTGCAACCATATTTGATAGTAGATTTATATCTTGGTTATACCAAAAGAATGGTATAAACGATCCATAGACAGTCTTATCTCAACGTTACCTATTTTAGATACAGAAGGTTTTAATTAATTCGAATAAAGACTGTAACTATTTAAAAGGCTAATTTGATTTTCGTTTAAGTGCCCCATAAAAACAAACGCAACTGTTAATTACAAAGAAAACACGCGTTTGTCTTTTTAAGACATATTTGACTGTTTTTATGATTTGTAAAAAATGAAAGATCATATATGTATGATCGTCCTCAGTAATTTTGTAATTAAATTGCTGTTGCCTCGTTGGTATGTAGTGCTGAACAGTTACCAAAGGACGAATCTTAGGCGGTTACCGTAACTTGTGTTTGAAATAAAATTCTTGGTGCACTGTATTGAATTTTTATTTGTTTATGTTACAACAGACTGTTTCGTATTGTTTTGAACAGGACTCTCTTCTACCCTAGTCTCCCCGCACTAAGATATTGGAGGAGGTGAAACACCCTTTATGTTGAGTTGCAAGACGCAACACTACCGTAGCTTCAAATATTAATTGTATTAACTTCCGCAGAATTGAAACTTCTGTAGTGACAAGTTATTATCATTTTCTCGAAAACAGGTTGCTTAAAATTTGTAAAAATATAGTTAAAGGTGAAGTGTCAATCATGCGATTGCATGATGTGTTACAACTACAGGACTGTGATCGCTAACGCCTAGTGAAAATCTCATTTATAGCACGACCAATTAGACTCTGATAGATGATTATGAAGGCGGCAGTACATTAGCAGATATTCAAAAGAAAAGGAAATAGTCCATGTTCTTATTGCTATTATTATGTAGCAAATTTGCCAATGTAAAGTTAAATGTATTCCTCAAAAAGGGCCACAGTACACGTTCTCATTTTTTTTGTGTCCCAATAAGGCAGCTGGATTTAAACTCGCCGCCGTTTTGTTAATAATAATTCGTACGGTCATTTTTTTTGACAGTTGTCACCGTACAGACAACGCAATTTAAGGATATGAAGAAGTATTCAAACGAACAACGTTCAATTATTGTAAAAACACATTACAAAAGTGAAGAAAGTTTTGCCAAAAAAAATTCCCCAATTACCTCAAGTTTTCAATCGCAATTATGCGCCAATTGAATTGAAAAATGCCTCACATTTAATTGCAAAATTTGAGATCAAATTTACGCTGATGAATCAGAAGACCATTGGTTGTCGACGTCCTTGTCGAAAATAGAGTCACAGTAAGGGAATCCGAGAAGCCAGGAGTCGTGGTCAATAATTAAGCATTTCCAGAAGCACTATGCAACAAATTTTGGTAAAAGATCTGCATTTGCATGCGTACAATGTCCAATTGGAGCAAGAAATCAAGCCAAAGAACTGTTCGCAGCGCCGTGGACTTACTGATTGGGAGTTGGAACATCATCAAATTATTGCGGATTTATTTTATTTATTTTGTCAAATGAGGCACATTTTTCAACACGACGGATACGTAAATAAGCAAGTTTGGTGCGCATTTTGGGCTGACAGAGTGATTGGACCGTATTTCTTTGAAAAAATGCGGCTGGAAATGCGCTAACTATTAATGGTGTGCGGTATCGCCAAATGTTAACGAAGTTTTTGCGGCCCGAATTAGATGTAACTTATGTGGAATTGTTTTGCCAACAAGACAGTGGGATCGGTCACACAGCACATGGAACAATGGTGTTACTGCAGTCCAAGTTTCAAGGCCTTAGTGACAAACATTGACCACCAAGATCATGCGACCTAACGCCGATGTGAAGCCTGAAGCAGTTGAACATCTTAAAGAGGAAATACGGCGCGTTAGTGGTAAACTGCAGCCACATTTATGGGAAAATGTTATCAAAGATTTCAACAAAAGAATAACCCTGCGCCTGAGGTCTGGTGTTGGCCATTGGTCTAATGTTGTATTTCACGTTTAATCGGAATAACTTTTCTTCATGTTAAAATTAAAATGTTTGCTTAACCGTTTGACTGCCACGTGTCTTCGCTGTTGTCCCGTCCAAAAGTGCCAGGGAGCCTTTTTCCGCTTGCTTTATTCCCTCTCCAAAAGTGCCAAATGGCGCGATAGCGCTTGTCTTATTCCCTCCACAAATGCCAAGCGGCTGACATCTTTCTTAGTATAAGTACAGATATCAGCGTAAAACGAGCAATATAATAGAAGATCCGAATTACGATAGCGATGATATTGAAGTTATTATTTTTTAAAAAAAGAAGGGTTAATGGTATCAACGATTCCGTTTCGGGCATTAATATTCCTAACAGAGTTGCAAGTAATGCATTAACTTTTATAACGCATTTTTTTAATATCAGCAAATTCTAATTAGTAAATTTATTTTTTTCAACTTTATTTATCACATTTTTATTTTCTAGTAACTGTCAATTAATTTATTAATGGTTAAGAGGCATCTGTCCGCAGTGTATGTCTATTAGAGTACTCGCTAAAAATTAAATTTTTTCCGACACCCTAACAAAATCTTCCTTTTGATAAAAAAATACCGGGAAAATTGCATTTTTATTTTTGGGCAACAAGAACACGTGCCGCAAGCCGATTGAAGTTCATTTTTTCAGAAAATCGCAGTTTTTTCAAAATATCTCTTAAAATGGAAAAATCAACAGAAACCTTTTTTGTAGAGAATTTGCAATGATTTTTTCTCAAATCCATCTACTTTAAGAGATATTTTGAAAAAAACTGATTTTATGAAAAAATAATCTTCAATCGGCTTGTTGTTCAAAAAAAAAGTTGTCCCGGCTTTTTAGGAAGGTTTTTTAGGGCGTCGGAAACAATTTAATTTTTAACGACCACTCTAGTATATATAGTTATAATGACAATGTAAAAAATATTTTTGAATATCTCTGTGATTAAAAAAATTGGAGATACGATCGAGTTGGTTATACGACTAATAATAAAAACTTCGATGTATGATTATCTGGAATAAAGGATTAGTTCTCGAGAGCATTGGAAAAAGTCTTTTTCTGGGGTGTTTGATTAGGTTATTATGGCATTAAAAGTAAAATCCGAAATTTGGTCTCGGGTTAGGAAGTCAACTTATTACACAATTATAGCTTATTGCACTCCTGACGTAAGTCACAACGAACAACTTTCTTTAGTAATAAGATTTGCCGACGAGATCGCAAAATTACCACCGATTGACTTACTCGTCTTTGATAGAAGTTATGTACAGTGGGTAAATTTTAAAAATGCCTTCGATGCCATTATACATGACCGCAGCGATCTGGCCAAAATACAAAAATTTCATTATTTAAGATCAAGTTTAAAGGGAAATCCAATTAAATTTATTTCACATTATATATTACAAGACGCGATTTGACAACGCTAGACATAGTGCAACATTAATGCTATTACCGTCCGTAAGTAAAGGTTCGGAGAATTCCCCACGCCAATTGCTGGATAGAACGGTCCCATAAAAGGAAGGAAAATTATTTTGACTTGCTGATATTTACACAATTTTTTGAGAAAATTCCGTTCATATTTATTTCGTGAAGATAACGTATCAGGAATAATACACCGAACATTAAGCAAGTATTCGAGTTGACACCATTAGAAAGTATCATTAAAAAAAATTCGCTGAATATCGCGAAGCAAGCACGGGACGAATATAATGCATTTTGTAACAACAAAGGTGCAATTCCTTGGCAAGAAAAAACGGTCTCGTAAAACATACAATTTTTTATTCATTTAAATAGAAGTTATTTATGATATGGGTTGCTCCACTCGCTCCCGGCTAGTTTCGCAAACTAACCACTCGCAAAATAAAATGCCGTAATTTATCATCCAATCAAATTTTGTCTTCACACAACATCTGTAGACCTCTAAAAACTGCGTCGAATTCCGTATGTTACATCAAATTCGGTTAACTAGTTCTCGACATATCGTACTCAACCCACCTTGAGCAAACGTTTTTGCAAAATAACTTCGTACTTTATCATCCAATCAACATTTGTCTTCCTACAACATCTGTAAACCTCTAAAAACTGCGCAGAATGCGGTATTAACCACCAACGTCGGTTTATTCGTTCTCGATATATCGATCTCAACTGACTTTGTAGAAAAAAAAATTTTTCAAATAACTTCGTAATTTATCATCCAATCAAAATTTGCCTTTTCACAACATCTGTAAACCTCTAAAAATTGCGTCGAATGACGTATGAAACATCAAATTCGCTTGACTCGTTCTTGAGATATCGTACTTAACCGACCTTGAGAAAAGGTTTTTAAAAACTAACTTCGTAATTTAGCATCCAATCAAAATTTTTTTCCTACAACATCTGTAGAACTCTGAAAACTGGGTCGAATGCCGTATAAAACGTCTAATTCTATTATCTCGTTCTTGAAATAGCGTACTTAACCAACTTTGAGAAAGTGTTTTTAAAAAATAACTTCGTAATTTATCATCCAATCAAATTTTCCCTCCCCACAACATCTGTAAACCTCTAAAAACCGCGTCAAATTCCGTATAAATATCAAATTCGGTTCACTAGTTCTTGAGATATTGTACTCAACCGACTTTGAGAAACTGTTTTGAAAAATTACCTTTGTAATTTATCGTCCAATCAAAATTTGTCTTTTTACAACATCTGTGAACCTTTGTAACAAAACTTCGATTTTTGAGCTAATTTTGACTCAATTATCTCAGAATCTAGCCAATCTAGCGAGGAATCACTCGAAAACTCCGATTTTCGAGCTAATTTTGACTCAATTATCTCAGAATCTAGCCAATCTAGCGAGGAATCACTCGAAAACTCCGATTTTCGAGCTAATTTCGACTCAATTATCTCAGAATCTAGCCAATCTAGCGAGGAATCACTCGAAAACTCCGATTTTCGAGCTAATTTCGACTCAATTATCTCAGAATCTAGCCAATCTAGCGAGGAATCACTCGAAAACTCCGATTTTCGAGCTAATTTCGACTCAATTATCTCAGAATCTAGCCAATCTAGCGAGGAATCACTCGAAAACTCCGATTTTCGAGCTAATTTCGACTCAATTATCTCAGAATCTAGCCAATCTAGCGAGGAATCACTCGAAAACTCCGATTTTCGAGCTAATTTCGACTCAATTATCTCAGAATCTAGCCAATCTAGCGAGGAATCACTCGAAAACTCCGATTTTCGAGCTAATTTCGACTCAATTATCTCAGAATCTAGCCAATCTAGCGAGGAATCACTCGAAAACTCCGATTTTCGAGCTAATTTCGACTCAATTATCTCAGAATCTAGCCAATCTAGCGAGGAATCACTCGAAAACTCCGATTTTCGAGCTAATTTCGACTCAATTATCTCAGAATCTAGCCAATCTAGCGAGGAATCACTCGAAAACTCCGATTTTCGAGCTAATTTCGACTCAATTATCTCAGAATCTAGCCAATCTAGCGAGGAATCACTCGAAAACTCCGATTTTCGAGCTAATTTCGACTCAATTATCTCAGAATCTAGCCAATCTAGCGAGGAATCACTCGAAAACTCCGATTTTCGAGCTAATTTTCACTCAATTATCTCAGAATCTAGCCAATCTAGCGAGGAATCACTCGAAAACTCCGATTTTCGAGCTAATTTCGACTCAATTATCTCAGAATCTAGCCAATCTAGCGAGGAATCACTCGAAAACTCCGATTTTCGAGCTAATTTCGACTCAATTATCTCAGAATCTAGCCAATCTAGCGAGGAATCACTCGAAAACTCCGATTTTCGAGCTAATTTCGACTCAATTATCTCAGAATCTAGCCAATCTAGCGAGGAATCACTCGAAAACTCCGATTTTCGAGCTAATTTCGACTCAATTATCTCAGAATCTAGCCAATCTAGCGAGGAATCACTCGAAAACTCCGATTTTCGAGCTAATTTCGACTCAATTATCTCAGAATCTAGCCAATCTAGCGAGGAATCACTCGAAAACTCCGATTTTCGAGCTAATTTCGACTCAATTATCTCAGAATCTAGCCAATCTAGCGAGGAATCACTCAAAAACTCCGATTTTCGAGCTAATTTCGACTCAATTATCTCAGAATCTAGCCAATCTAGCGAGGAATCACTCGAAAACTCCGATTTTCGAGCTAATTTCGACTCAATTATCTCAGAATCTAGCCAATCTAGCGAGGAATCACTCAAAAACTCCGATTTTCGAGCTAATTTCGACTCAATTATCTCAGAATCTAGCCAATCTAGCGAGGAATCACTCGAAAACTCCGATTTTCGAGCTAATTTCGACTCAATTATCTCAGAATCTAGCCAATCTAGCGAGGAATCACTCGAAAACTTCGATTTTCGAGCTAATTTCGACTCAATTATCTCAGAATCTAGCCAATCTAGCGAGGAATCACTCGAAAACTCCGATTTTCGAGCTAATTTCGACTCAATTATCTCAGAATCTAGCCAATCTAGCGAGGAATCACTCGAAAACTCCGATTTTCGAGCTAATTTCGACTCAATTATCTCAGAATCTAGCCAATCTAGCGAGGAATCACTCGAAAACTCCGATTTTCGAGCTAATTTCGACTCAATTATCTCAGAATCTAGCCAATCTAGCGAGGAATCACTCGAAAACTCCGATTTTCGAGCTAATTTCGACTCAATTATCTCAGAATCTAGCCAATCTAGCGAGGAATCACTCGAAAACTCCGATTTTCGAGCTAATTTCGACTCAATTATCTCAGAATCTAGCCAATCTAGCGAGGAATCACTCGAAAACTCCGATTTTCGAGCTAATTTTGACTCAATTATCTCAGAATCTAGCCAATCTAGCGAGGAATCACTCGAAAACTCCGATTTTCGAGCTAATTTCGACTCAATTATCTCAGAATCTAGCCAATCTAGCGAGGAATCACTCGAAAACTCCGATTTTCGAGCTAATTTCGACTCAATTATCTCAGAATCTATTTGTTGAGTAAAATCACAAATATGTTTGTTAATTTCAGTACCATGTTAATTTGAGTAAAACTAAATAATAAAACGACAATATTCATTTTCTTAAAATGGCCCATCGAGCCTTAGATTTCAAAATTTTTATTATTCAACAGACGCTGCATATTAACACGTAATATATGTCAAGTGACTAAAAACCAGTGAAACAAGTACAACAAACCTAAGTTATAAGTATTTTTTCCTTAAGGAGCCCATCTTGCCCCCCTGCCTTCTTCTACTTACTACGTACATATTATATATGTCAAAATATGCATACCTGAAATTGAGGAATAGTCTCTGGCATTGTTTTGAGCGCTTATAATTTCCTGACCACATGGCTGGCGATTTCTAAAATTAATGTAAATTATATGTATAAAATTACTTACTTTATGGTATTCTAATTTATTCACTTACATAACGTAACTCATAGAATAATTGTTTTCATTCGTTTTTTTCATTCCCATCTTCGTGACTTTTCATAATCATTTAAATCGTTTGGAAGGTCAATATTCGGCATTATGGATACAGTAAATCAAAATATGTTACACTTTATAAATAACAACACTTAGGTATATTTAAAAACAAATTTAAGGATCAAATTTAGTATAGCTTTCTTGCACCACACGCCAGATATATTGGCACCTAGCTAATCGAGCACTTCCGGAACTTCACGAAATAACATAACTTTGAAATTTGGAGTTACGTTTATTTCAAATATTTGAACGCATTTAAAGTGAGACAATTTCAATCAGCACTTTAAAATGTTGAAAAGAAATTCATGGGTTTTAACTTTTTGGCCAGAAAGGACTGAATTTTCCGTCGTAATTATATGTGATATTGCGCAAGCATTAAAACCAAAATTTATAAAAGTGAACTGGACTGGAGATTTGCGTGGGTTGACAAAAATAATATTACAACTTTATACGAATCCACGATCTGGAAATTTCAAGTAAGCATTTTCATTTGTTTATAAATCTATTCATTCTATTGGATAAGTTTTTAAAGCTGTCATTTATTACATTAAATACATTGTTATCAGATTAAATTTAATTTTCTGGAACAAAATAAAATTGTGTCAATCATTCTTAAATCTAATTAAAAAAATAGATCAGTTACTTACTGGAATAATAGTATAATTACTGGTGAGAAAATACAAGTACATATACAAAAACTATACAGGGTAGCATAATTTGAAATGTAACGTTGGTATCTCTACTTGAAGGCAGTCCCTATAAGGGAAATTTTTTCACCCGGTATAAGAAACATATGGTGTTGATACTATGGATGGCCATCGATACCACATGTTTTCCGGAGCATATGGAGGTCCTTTTTTATGACTCTATGTTTGAAAGTATTTTTTATTTTTTCAAGAAAACAAATTTTTGTTGCTGTTTGGTACAAGCTGCCCTATCGAAAAGTAAGTTGTAGGTCTCTCAAAACATTTTGTTTAATTTTTCTTTTAATCATGAAATTTTGGCAAAAAATAGTCAATTAACGTATTAATTCATAACAACTTAACTGTTTATCATATATTTTTAAAAATTGCACAAGTCTAGAAAGTGATAGTTGGAGTTGATTTTATTTTCACATTTATGGACGGCTTATAGGGCCACAATGAGTGAGAGAGAGAAATAGAAACAAATTTAGTGCTTACTTCTAAGATTCCTGTACATGAGCGGTTCTCTTGTTCTCTCTTACTCATTGAGACCCTAGTAGCCGGCGTTCGTAAATTTGAAAATTTTGAAATGCTACATTCTATGGAAGTTATAATATTGATATATATTAATAATGCGATAAATTGAAATTTTTCAGAAAATAAACGATTACTTGATTGTATTAACGTTGATATATTCGGTCGTATTATGAAAAAATATATCCATCAAATATAACAACAGAAATGAAGAAAGCAACAACAACTAAAAAAAGCATCAAAAGTTTACATACTTCTACCATCAGAAGTATAAATAAAGAAACTATGGGGTTACCGTCCGTAACGATGTCAAGAAAAAATGCGGATAAAGAAATATATGAAGCGAGCTCAATTAAAAAATTACAAAACGTGAGTGCTTGTGAAATTTGTGCACAATGCATTTGTAGAAAATGGAGAAGCCTAAGTAAGTATTTTGCTCAAAAACTGAATTACGCCGTATTAATACGGCGCAATTCATAATTATGTATTGTAAAATTTAACCTATTAATATTTTTATAATAACCGGAATATATTGCCATTTTTGAGCAACACCTTAACCTAATGAAAAATTTTCACATGAAGTTTTCACCAACGAATCTGATTGATGAGGTAGGTAACTTCATTGTATATTTTAACATTATCGGAAATGGCAAGTAACCTAGATGACCTTCTTAAATTAAGATTAATTAATATAACAATAATTATTTATCATTTACAAGTAGAATTATATACGGGGACCGACACACGTTTGACGAACAAGCAAATTGCTATGGCTATTGGAAAAGCCATAGTAATTAGCAAATATTTCGGACAAACACCAAGCGCCTATGTGAATGTAGAGATTCACCGGTGAATGTCGACATTTACCAAATTTCGGACATTCACAGTAACATATATATATATATAAAATCTATAATATTCTCTGAAACATTACTTTAAGGTTGGCGTTTTTCTTTATCTGTTATAGCTTTTGAAAAAAAAATAAAAGTAATAATTTTTCCACCCTATCTTAAAAGCCCTTTGTCAATCTGAACCAAAAACAGTATGTATGATATTTTCAGAGTGGTCCTGATATTAGAAATGATACTAATTTACACTTTCGCCATGGGGTCCATTTCACCATGCTTATCCGGCTATACCATTTCAAACGGAACCGAAAAATTCTTAAGGAAAACAGGTACAACAATGCCAGCTACCTGAAAACCGAAAATTCCGTCACTCGACTGTTTCTATTTAACCGGTAGAAAAGAAACCACTTCTCTGTGATGGGGTTTCGACTAAATCTTCGTTTCTGTATTACAAAAAAAATACTTGCTAGTTCTTAATCGAAGTTGTGAAATTTAATACTTGCCTATAGTAATTAATATATCAAGTTCTGTTGACAATAAGCGGTTAGCTAGATAAAACCCCAAAATATAGGAAATAGAACTTGAACGACTGCTTGAAGCCATCGTAATAAAGTCTACATTATTTTGAAATTTGACAACCACCTCTAACGAATTTTCTTGAAAGACATTAAAGCTTGAACTACATTTAGATGCACTTGTCCGTTATTTGAGGTGATCGCAATTACTACATAACACGCGATTAGCTTTGAAATCCGGAAAAACTGATAATTTTCAACTTGCAATCTAGCGATTCTGCTGTAAGTTTGCAAATCCAAATATTCAGTACTAGACAATCTTACTACCAATGCGTCTTAGTCGAAATCAAAAACTGTTTTAGTATAAAGGATACTATAAACTCTTTTACCCTGGGCACAATTTAGTCTCGATCTGGCTCTGCTTATGAACTACAAATATGTATAGCTATACCAGTGGCCGGTGATCGTGAGATGCGCACTAGCAAAATCGCCCGTTTGGAGGAAAGATGCATTCGCTACAACAGAATTTCATCCGGAAAATATCAGCACACCCCGAAGAGAAGTTCAAATCGAATATTTTAATTAAAATATCCTAGAATTAATTTATTTTGAAAAGAAATAAAAGCGTATTGGAAATTTCTAGCTTGTAAAGTATTTTTATTATGATTTGAATTTATTATCGATAATGAAACGGCACTTGAAACCTTCTAAATATTAAAAATTATATATAATTAAAAAATTCAACCGTTGTAACTTGAAGTACAGTAATTAAAACTGGTTGATTGGTTACTGTCCCGTTTACACTTTAATCATCCTTTTTCAACATCTGCGCATATCACCTGCCACCTTATACGGACATAAACCACCTGTACGTTGAGTTCTTAAAATGTTAGGCCCATCAGAGCTTTAACGGAAGTACTGTTAATAATCAAAAACATTAGCTTATCTCTGAGCTTCATAATCACTTTTCCTCAATCCCCCCTCTCTCTCTCTCTCTCATTCTTTCTCCTGCTCATCTCGAACACAATTTTCCACAAGCGACTCCTGAAGCCTGTCAAAGTTACAGTTATAAGAAAAAGCTATTTCATCATAAATTCATCTGCATATTTTCTCCCTTTCTCCCTCTCTCTCTCTCTCTCTCACCCACACACACACACACACACACAATAAAGGCAGTGGTTAAAATTGAATTATTTTGTTGCAGTATTGATTACTATTATGTTGCATGCTGTTAACAATTCGATTTCAATAAATCTTTATTACAAGCAAATCGTATTAAACGTTCATATATCCCATGGATAAATATAAGATTAAAAAAATGCATTTTTATTTTACTGTTTTATGATGTAAAGCAGGACAAGTTTTATAGAGAGACTATAGTTTAATGTATAAAATCTAATATTAAATTTTCAAAATGTTCGTTATAGAAACGCTAGTGAGACGATCATCCATTTCCATTTCGGTTTATATAAATATAACATGTGCGATAATCACGAGATCAGTGATAATAGTAAAGTCTACAACGAAATGGTCTTTATACATAAAGATATTCATTTAGCGGCCAACAATTTGACGAAGTCTGAGGTTAATCAATTCTTCGATAACTGTCTTCAAAAGTGTGAACAGTAAGTCAATTTTCAATGTCTATTGATTGGACTTAACTTATTATTGCAATGTAAATATTTTCTACCGGCAAAATATTAAGATTTGTGTTCTGAAAGTTTCTAAATTGTTATTTTTTTTTTGTCATCTTAAGTCTTTGTTTATTTTGCTTATTAATTTATCATATTTTAATTTGGTCGTAACATTTTAGGGGGAATTAGCAATTGTAATTAAATTAGGAACTTTCGGAATACCCTATTGTACAAAAATCAGCATCATTAAAGTATGCGTGTCTCATTTTATGTTATAATATTAAATTTGATTTAATCGCTTTATCAAACAAATTGGTTATAGAAACCCATAATTATATAATGACCCGGAGGTATTAACACCGCTAACACCATTACCAGCTACCACCAGCCACCAACAAGCACCCCTGGTACTACCACCACCAGCTACCACGAGGTACCACCAGGTACCCCTAGTACAACCACCACCATCACAAAACAAGCACTACAACCAGGTACCCCTGGTACAACCACCACCATCAACTACCAACATGACCATCCACCATCAGCCACCACCACCACCAGCCACCATCAGTTGCCACCAGGTGCCCCTGGTACAACCACTACCACCACCACCACCAACTGCCACCATGATCAACCACCACCGCTACTACTACCACCACCGCCACCATTAGCATCGTTAAAAAAAAATTAAAGGATGAGATTGCAACGATAAATCTCCCCACCGATAATGAGGAGGCCTTTGTTCTGAAGGCTATCCAAAATTTTAAGTGTACATGTTCTATGCACAAAAGCAAATAACCAAACATTCGGATAATATTTTTTCAGGAAAAGACCAGTTCGACGAGACCCGAGACTAAATGAACAGCAACAAGAAAAACGACGAGGACGACCTCAACAACCATCACCACCACCACCACCACCACCACCACCACCACAACAAAAACAACAACAGCAACATGAACAGCACTAACATATGCCTAAGTATGTCACAAGTTTTGATAAGTCAAAACATAGTCATCTAATTTTTTTTCCATTTATAAATAGAGGAAAAAATATGCAAAAATTAATCAAAATCATGGAGGAAGAGGATCTGGAGAGTCAACGTGACTCTCCCGTATCAAATACACAAACTGGGGATGCAAATCGAAAAAAAAATTAAAGAGGAGGCTGAAGATTGCAAAAAAATGGGTGATTTAAAGGCCGCATATATAGAAAGGCAAAGGCATCGACAAAAAGATCTAGTAGAATTGAAAACCAAAGTTACTATTTTCAAAAACATAATTAATGAATTGAAAATAATTTAAAGAAAAAATTGTTCAATTCTTTAATTGTATTTCTTTTTTTAAAATAGTGCTTTTTGTTGTGGTTGTTGGACATCTTAAGAACAAAGGCATATCAACACAAAACAAAAAAACCAAAACCGTTCTTTTTAGAGCCACAAAATTTATAATACAAAGAATTCTCGGAATGATAATTGAAAAAAACAAAGACTTACAGGGTTTTACAAAAATAAAATTGTTTCCGTAATCTTCCCTTTTCTTCTTACCCGCGTACGAACCATCTGTTTTGCTTTTTTTGCAAGGCAATCAAACTATAATAGATTTTTTCTTTAAGGACTGTATAGACGTCAGTTAAAAAGCTGGAATAGGTTAACATTGGTTGCCTATTGTAGAGAAGGATTTTCAATTGTGACAGCTGTCTTTAGGGTAGAAGAGAGACGCCTTGTCGGTAATAAACAAAATTTATGACTTGTCAGGTCGACCCAAACATCATAAAATAAACCTCTTGAGAATTTGTATTTTAACCGTATCTAATATTCTTCAACTAGATTTGGAAATTCCGTCATATAGTATGTATAACGTCCAAGTAGTTTTAACTTTCCATGCCGATTTATTCTTAATTTAATTTTATTTCTTTCCAAAACAATAGTAAACATTGCAGATGAAATATTTCACATATAAATAAATTGTCAAAAATAAAAAACGAAAAACAATTCGTTAGTGTAATATAAGGGTGGCCGACTTTTGTGTACAGAAGATCTATTTTTTATCATAAAAACTGTGCACAATCGACTTGTCGATTTGTTGTAGCCTGAAAAATGTGTACTAATGCATATTAAAATTCCAGTTGCGAAATGGTCATTATGTTTTTGGTCAAACAATATCGCCTTAGATTAAGTAAACCTACACTGCGCAGTAAATATACACAGGAACGAACGTTCGTTTGCTTATACACTAAATATTGTTTCAAAAGAAGCCAATATTTCGACATAATTAAAATAGTATTTATATCTATGAATGTAACAAATCTAATACAACACACATTTGAGGAAAAACTAACGTGAATAATTTTTTATTACTCATGCGGCGAAAGTGCTAACTTTCAGCCCTCAATTTTGTACGGAAAGTAGCAGATTCCACACGCCATGAAATAATACTATGATTTCCGCGCGGGACGTAATATTTGCGTGTCGAAAATTTTATTTATGGGATCAAAAGTGTGTGAAGCATGCAAACATTATATATATATATATATACATTCCAAGCTAAACAGCAATCAACTGACATTACTGTCATTACTTACTGTTAGCAGCTTTCTAGCACCGGTATGATGTTGAATTTATATATGATATATATATATATATATATATATATATATATATATATATATATAACATGGTTTTGCTCTAAAGGCCACCCTGCACTCTCTATCAAACCCGTCGAACGATAAGTGTCGATTGTTTTTGCCTCTAGATTTAATATAAAATGGACTAGTTATGATATAATGTTATAACGTATAAAAGCAAAAGCTAAGAAAAAACTGCCCAAAAGAATTACTAATACTACCTTTTGTCCGTATGAAGAGTTGTTACATCGAATTGGATTGTTAATAGAAAAGCACTGTATTTATTGTGTCGGTCGATTTAATCAGATAACACACACACGTTCAGAATTATAACAAAAAAAATTAAATAATAGTTTGTCTAATTTGCTTGATGAAACGATCATTTAACTTATCTTTACTTCATTTTATAATTTTCAAACAGATATGTAACTCAACTTACAATATTGACATAGCTAGATTAGCCTATGGTGGTTCATTAATTAACACTATTGTGGTGTTTACACTATCCATGATCCTTTCTATTGAAGTTAATTGAAAAATAAATAAATAAACAATTTGAAATATACAGAACGTCCACATATTGAGCAGTATAGAAATTGATTGTCAGAAAGTAATATGCACAAAATACGTTTGACGTAGGGACTACAGCAAAAAGAGGCAGCTACCTGGAGTGGCATTTTTTAGTGTGTCCTAGGCTGTACTTACAATTATGATCATTTTATTAATAGTTCTCTATTATTAATTGAAAATGATAAAACAGTCTTAACTTTGATGAAATATGGGATTGGGGCTCTATCTTAGACCTTTTAGGAACTGTTGCTAAATACGGAATATTTGATTCAGTTTGCAAAATGTTATTTCCTGTTTGAAGGTGCTAGGTCTTCAGACTTACAAGTAAAGTACGCGAAGTGGAAACTCCCGATTTTCATGATTTTTGGTACATACGCAGAGGAAACGATTCTAAGGTATGTGTATTTTTTTATTCGTGCCCATACTCAAGTTTAAGACAGAAAATGGGGGTTGAAGTTCACTTTGCAAAATTAGTTTTTCCAAAATCGCCCCAAAATGAGTGATTATTTTTATTTATTATAAGCAATAATATACACTTTTTTGGCTTTCACCCCTTTCGGCCCTATAATTAACCCTGTCAATATAATATTTCGTAAACAAGTAGCAAACTGAAAAATAAAACTCATCTATTTTGCTTTTTTTTGGTTATTCCCAATAATTGAGGCTGCATGCTTATAAAAGATTGTAAGTTTGGGGTTGAATTGTAAGAAGATCTATTGTCACAAAACGTTAATTTGCCACTTTCAATATTAATTGTACTTTCAAATGATATATAGTTTGCTACCTTTGGATTAGCCTTTATGAAAAACTAGGGGAGGTGTTTTGTGAAAAAATTCTCATTTATAGTTCTTACATGTTATATTTGTTACATATCTGAAATGAACCACAAACGCCAGTAATAATCGACATCAGTTACAATATTTACTATTAACCCTTGAAAGGGTGTAATACTTATAAAGGGATGAAAGTTTGGGGTTGAATTGTAAGAAAACATATTGTCACAAAATCTTAATTTGTCACTTACTTTAAATAATATAGAATGTACTTTCTAATGAAATATCGCACAACTAGCAAAGATTGTAAGAACTATGAAGTTGCCTAAGGGAGATACAGGACTTATTCAACCTCTGGACGTTTACGGATTTAATCAATAGAAAAGTTTTATTAGACACTTTTCGGACATTGTAATATCTAAATGCAGTTGAGATCTTCATTCGAGAAATAATACAATTAAATTACAGTCCCTAACACATAATCAATTTTCGTCGCCAAGATATACAGAATTATTCAAATATGCCTGGCACCGTAGTGGATATTTGAATGAAAGACCGGAACCGTTTATTACATCAATGGATTTTTCACTTAGGGCACATAATACAAATCTTATGTATGATATTTATGGAAAACCTGCAATTATTATTCTTGAGAGAAGGTTTCATGACTACCATTATTATATAAATTATCAACTATCATTCAGTTTTTAAATCGTTGAAAAACAATGAGCAATTTTTGAGATATTTTGGAAAAACTAATTTTGCAGGGTGAACTTCAATCCCCATTTTATCCCTTAAATTTGAGTATGGGCACGAATGAAAAGATACGCATCCCTTAGAATAGTTTCCTTTACGTATGTACCAAAAATCATGAAAATCGGGAGTCTCCACTTGGCGTACTTAACTTGTTGGTAGATCGTGGAAGAACCATTACCTATTTTTTTTTTGAATGTACAAAAGTTTGCAGCCCTACAGGTATTTTGCCTAGCTCCTGGACTTTAGCAAATCTACCAATCAAGTTCTTTTTGAAGTTTCCAAATTGTCTCCTTAGCTTCAATTTGGCTTCTATTTGGGTAGCCGTATTTTCATTAACAGAATATATTTTTAATAGTTTTCTACTTAAAAACAGATATCGTAAGCTGAATGGCTCTAGGATTCCTATAGGAATGGTAAATAATTATGTTTTAATATGAAATATCTTACGACACGCTAGAACACCAGACTTTTTCTTTATTATTGTGACTATTTTGGACTTTTAATTTTTATACACAAAAAGACGTAACGCGAATTATAATTTTTGCTTATAATTATATATTTATATTTTTTTCAAAATTTATTATTAATTACAACGAAAAATATTGTGAAATTGTGGTACTGATGAATTTGTTTATATATCGTATACAAAAACCATAAAGATTTCTATACTATCTTTTTAATATTTATTAAATTGCACATTTACGACTTAGGGCCGATTCTATCATACAATTCGTTTAATTTCGCCAGATGTTCTGTTAGAGAAAAGCGCTGTGGAGTAGTAAATTTTGGAATTGCTGGCTTCAGGGTGCAAAATTCAAAATTGAAAATTGCGCCCCTCGTCGTCCAACTTGTAAAACGTTATGATACTAAAAATCCATGACGTTTGTTAGTTTTGCGCCCCGAGGCAGCTGCTTCATTTGCTTGACATCTGAAGCTTTTATATCAAAGAAGACTCCTAAAAAGGCAAAATTGCTTTAGAAATGGTACAGCACCACCAAAGCGGACCGATAAAACCGAATTCGTAAACGCAACGAATTTGCCGATTCTCTACTGTGGAGTATCACCCCGTCTATTGAACACTCTGTAGTTATGTTACGGAATCCATAAAAATCTAATAAAAATTAAGTTGAACACAGAAAAATTTCCAAATTTATAACAACAACAATCACAACAGCAACACAACAATAACGATTTTCAATTAAAATAAAATTAAACTGGATATTTCAATAATTAACATAGAAATTTTTGTACAAATTAATATTGATAAGTTCAATTGATGAATTGAAATATGGAAAAATCTATTAATTTGAAATTCTATAATTAAATAACTATCATGGAAAATTTTCCAATTATACTTTGCTTTTATATTGTCAACTGTTATTTATTTCATAATATTTGGCATGAAATCTTTATCCACATTATTGTCAAGAGCGGTTGGAGAATGTCCTAGATTTTAGATCAAGATTTTATAATACATATAGCGATCTTTTATTCTATTTTGTTAGCTATTCTGGAATTATTCGCGTATTCGTGTGGAATATTAGTTGAATTTAAAGCTGCTGACTATGACAATATATAAACGTTCATATTCGACGTGTGTATTTAATATTTCACCGACAATTTAATAAATCCGAATTGCATAGCGATGAAAAATCTTATAAATAAATTGATTATTATTGTACCACATAGTTTTTCAAGTTAAATATTTACCATTATTTGGATAACCAGCAATATAATTTTCTATGGGTATTAATTAATTTTCTAACAATGCATAGGTAACACAGTTGGAAACTTATTGATTTTATGTTATTAACATTATTTGTATCAACATTGCTAAAGCTCCATTTATAACCGACAAGATCCTGCGGCATCATTGGGGTTCCTTGACTAAATCCCAACTTGCTTAAATAGTTGTACAAAGTCTCGTACATCTTTACTTGAACAGCTTTCACCGTATCATTAATCAAACTATCTCTTCTTAATATACTTTGTTTTAATTATACATAGATTTTTTTTTCTGATAAAAACAAAAAGAAACTCACCTAACTCAGGACCACAAACTCTTGGTATAATTTCTAATATAGCAGCACAAGAAGCGTCTTCAAAGCAAAGTTGACGTGCTAGCAGACAATTTAATATTGCGATTGTATTCTTTATATTTGGACCTGAAATCATAACACAAATCATTATTTATCAATAACTTTATTCATAAGCAATTTTTCGATAAATGATGGTCTTGTTAAATCGGATTCACACTAATGATTTGTTAACAAATCTCTATTGGTTACCAATTTAGGAAGCATTTTATTCCAATAACAATTTCGATCGTTTTCGCTTTCAAATGTTACATTTTTAAAATATCAAAAAAATATTTGCTTGGTGTTATTGGTTTATTAAATTGATAAGAAATTATCTCATCAATAATCCAATGGTTTTTAATCTAAAATTAGTATTTATGTCTAGGGGCGAATTTACCATTAGTCAGTTTGTAGAAAAAAGAATCTTGAAATAATTAGCTTCAAGTCTCTAAAAAGCTACATCCGTCTTTGTTGATATTTAATTTTAATCCATTAAGGGCCGATTCTACAATCATTTTATTCCGTTCAATATACCAAAAGAAGTTCTCTTTCGAGATATTGGAAGAGAACTTCGACATAAGGAGTAAGAGAATTTCTGTCGGAATAAAACGATTGTATCGGCTCTTAGGGGGTCTGACGCAATCAAGATTTTCGAAAAATCAAATTTTATTTCACTTAATAGCATACATTTATGTATATTCACAAGAGTTTGTGTACCCTGCTTTTAAAATTCTACACTCTTTTTTGCAAAACTGTACTTTTGAAACCGATGTGCAGAATTTACAGGAAACGACTGAACCGATTGGAGTCAAATTTGAACACATGCTGAATAAGTATAGTTTCTAGATGTTGATCAAATGTTTCCTCTTACGGATAAATATAAATTTGTAGGGAAAGTCGTTTTTTGTTTGGAAAGCCGCTGTTTTGTTAAAAATCAATGTTTTTCTGGACTTTTCGATCAATTTATAGAGAACATTAGAGCAAGAGTCTGCGGCCCCCAGACCTTCGTTATTTTATAAAACCTGAAAGTTTCTCTGCGCACATCCCCAACACAGGTAGCGGTTACTTTGGCAGGTAACAAATTGTAAAGCTGTACAAAATAGCACCTCAAATTCGTTACAATATAAAGCCCAGTTTTTGATATTTTCTTCAGAATAATATTTAAAATGATGTCATTCATTGCCAGATACGTGGTACAGTTTCAACCCCCTAAACCTTAAAAAATTATACTCACACTTTCGTTATAGTATAAAAGCTGAGTTTTATATATGTTACTTGGGAGTCTATCAAAAGATGTTATTCCAATAGGCGGGCAGTTTTAATAGTTTTTACATCTTGCCCGACACATTGAGAGTCTGTCGTAGGTGCGAGCGCGATGTAACATATATTCAAGTGGGTTCGAGTAAGATAGTGAGTTTGGTCTATTATGATCTTTTACTGCGTATGCTCACTTACTCAGTATTACATGTTGAAGTGCTTTTTGTACTTACCAATAATTTGAGGAAAGTGTTATCATGGGAAATATATCAATTTGTTTTGTTTGAAAAGAAAGTAACGGCAAAATAATACTGTTTTCTGAGGAAACTTTGAAAAAATGTCAAACTATTTTAAATATCAGAAAAAAACAAGCCTAAAATACAAATACATTATTTTACCCACCTCAATGGTAAAATGTTTACTTTACCGTTGAGTAAACACTTTACCATCGAGCAACTCCATAGGAACCAACAGCAAACAAACAAAAACAATTGCTAGTTGTTTAGAGAAATCCAATACTATCCAACAACCATTGACAACTGTATGAATAATTACTTAATGTCATAACTTATTAGAAAATTAAAAAAAAAAGTTTAGGGGTGTCCGGCAGGGGGTTGGAACTGTACGAAGTGTCTGGCAATGAATGACGTTATTTTAAATATTATTCTGAAGGAAATATAAAAAAACTGGGCTATTTTGTAAAGCTTTGCTATTTGTTACCTGCCAAAGTAACCACTACCCAAACTTTCAGGTTTTATAAAATAACGAAGGTCTGGGGTCCGCGGACTCTTGGGCTATATATTATATTATCGAATTGTTCGTTGTTTTTTCATTTTGGACGATTTAATGCTGAGATATCTTGCTCAACGTCAAACAATTTTTTTTGAAAAGGGCTGCAGGAAATGAACTATACCACCATCAAAAACTATTATTTTAAAAAGTAAAAAATATCAAAATAGAGTTAGAAGTTGCCATAATATATGTATCAATTTTTATGATAGAGAAAAACGTCTATACAATTCTTGAAAAACAGTTTTTTTTGGGTCCTCGACTGAGTAAAGCTTCTTCTTTTCTGAATTATTTAACGCTTCAGTATAGTTACAACAAGAACAGCAGATGTTTAATTATGACATTATTGTTCCGGTCATGGACTTATCTGTTTTGCCTATTCTTTATGATAGGTACGTTTAAAAAGTTTTTTTATCGTGTGCGGTTCAAGGATTTACTCGATATAACTTAAAAATTCATTAGTCTGTTTAACAGAGAAAATTTCTTAGCATGTGATCCTTCACTATTAAGTTTTCAACTTATTGTTAGTTCCTTACCCTATAGCGTTTCAACTACACTCAGCATCACCATTTCTATTTGTTTTATTTTAAAAGACTAAACCACTAACATGTCCCCTAAAAGAAAAGCCTCAAATGCGCACACTTTCAATACGATTAGCTCCAAAGGCAAACGGTCCCCAAATCCGCAATTACAAATTCATCCATCTCGAGTTAAACTTACATTTCGTGTGGCTAGTACGATAAAACAGTAAAGAATTTGTAGGGCAAAACTGTGTCGCTGGTATATTGCGTGTCGATCGAATTTGTGAAATTTGAAACTTTATTAATCAATCGGTTTGTTTTTGCATTACTTTAGTAAGCTTTGCGGATTTTTCTTTGTGTATTTCAAATTGTTATAAATCTCCATAACAACTTGGTGGTATTTAAAATTATGATTTGTATATTATTTTTGTCATATTTATTAAACAAAATTACCAGATAAATCTTTGGTAGTTGTTTAAATAACGTAATGACTATAATTTTTGTTATACAGTGTCTTCCATTTCAACTCGCACTACATTTGTAAATGGTATAATTTTAGTTTGTGTTGGGGAGATAAAGTTTAAATTAGAGGAATTTTGATGATTATTATTCGAAACAATGAAATAAAATAGAAGAAAATGGAGTAATCGCTGTGGAAATCTAGTAGTTCTCTATTGTTAGACATTGTAGTTTTATTATAAACAAATTTCATTATAAAGAATAGTTTATTGTACTGTATTGGAATTTTATTGTTCTGGAAGATTCAAAATTCTATTATTGAATAGAAAATCGTATTTCCATTCTTCTTTCTCCATTAATAATATTATTTACTCATATGTATCTTAGACTAACAAAATATTGTAGTACCAATATAAATAATGACCGGTTATTTATCATTATTGCTCTTTTGTTTCTTGGTTGACTTTTGAGAAAGATTTGTTTGATGTTTTATTATATAATGTAAATAAGTTTTTCATTTATATCCTCAAAAATCCTTTCAACTAAGAAATATTTTACAAAGGCTGACCGAAACGATGTTTCAACGTTTACGGTAGTTGTCTATGTGTGTATATGCTAGGGTTGCCCTTTACTTCTATCATAGGAACGTTTATTGCAAAGAACATAACATAAACTAGCTTCCAGTGAAACTACAACGTTGCACTAAGAACAGTACAACTAATCTACATTCTATAGTATGTTGGTCTATTTCAATAAGCAATCGTTTTTCTGTTATTAAAAAAATATTGCTACAGTATCTATCTAAAGCAGCCAACCAAAATAAATTATTTAAGCGAATTAATAGACTTTCTAGTTTATAATTAAGATTTTTAATTTTGTATATTTTGCGTTAATAAATGAGATAATTAAGATGACTCAAAGACGTTGTACAAATTTACATATAGTTGAAGGGGGTCAAATAAAATTCTGACGAGGTCATTTTTATTAGTCAGTTCTTTGAGATTCAAATTGTTTGAAGTTATCCTTTGTGGAAAATACGATGTTGATTAAGTTAGAATGTGAAAAGAATTCTAAGACAATGAAGTTGTCCATTAACGGATTTGTACAATTGCATAATATAAGTGGTAAACAATGTAATTTTATAGTTTCGTAACGAATTGATATTTCTGTCATTAAATGGAGACAGATAAAGAAAAATTGTGTGTGTACAGACAGGGTGTGGCAGATATTCGTTTTATTGTGTCTAAGGTTAATTAGAATAGGGGTTGCTTATTTATGACGGTACTGTTCAAATACAAAACCCTAACTAGAAGAAAACTTAGTAGCAGACTCTTTCAGAAAATATCGTTTGTAATACCGGATGATGGGGATGTTCTTAGAGACGAAGCTTCTGTTAACTACTCATTAATCATAACCAAGACCTATGTCAAAACGGTGCTTGTGATAGTTGACTAATCGTCTTTGCATATTAAATCTATTCACATTAGAATCGAGAATCTATCAAACTTGCAATTAAATAAATTTCAAAATAGCTAGAAATGGTCGAGTCACCGCTATTCAATATTTATTTTGTGTTCGTTTCCTTTACATATTTCTCTTATAATCTTGTATAAATTAAAGTTCAATTTAAAATATCTAATATGTAAGTTAATGAGAATAACCCCATTAAGAGATGAACTATACAAAACTTCATAATGACAGGAAAGGAGTTAGTTTGTCCCAAACTAGTGAGATTGGCAGAACATGATAATCTAACGGCCATTTAGGCAAGCTTCTTATCGCAACATGCGGTCCCATTTATCATTTTCGAATATTAATTGCACAATGTACAAACGAAAATCAATTTTTGATTATTCTAAAATCCAATATAATAGAACGTATTAGAACGTCGACCGTAATGTTACGGCAACCTAACTAGAAATTCTCGACCATCAAATTCTCTTAAATAGACCATATCAATGTTCATGTAATGAATTCGATTTCGTTAAAAGCAAAAGAAGCCATAACACTATATATAATTAAGCAGTTAGACTCAAACTGTATAATTTATTCATTATTAGAGATCGTAAATAATAAATTTTCTAATTTTATCGTTGTCTGTATGTTGAAAACTTAATAATTCTTCAATTATTCAGAAATATAAATGCTTCTATAGTGAAAAGTTTTCGAATACTGCGACTAAAATAGGAATTTGGTATGTTAAATAAATATTTTAAAGTTTTTCTACTGTTGAGAACAATTTCAACTTGCTTTTCGCTGCAGAATTTTCATTAAATTTAAAAATTAGACCCAAAAAATATCTTCCGCCTACTGTAGACCCTTTTAACCAATAATTTAATACACTATAACGTATTTAAGAACGTATTAAATATCGATCTCGTCTTTCGTCACTGTGGGGAGTTAAGTTACAACAAAATTATATTTTTCTTAAATTAAATTGGTAGTAGTATTCGAGGACGTGAATGTTCAACGAATTACAACAACTCTAATGTCACCAGAAAATCTTTTATTGTCGTGATTTTTATGAGACATTGGTCACAAATGGAGGGTAGAATTAGGAATTCGTTTTACAAAGAACTGTAGGAAAGCTAATAAATTGGAAAAATTCTTAGTAAACTGGAAGATTGATAGTTTTAGGAAGTCGAAACACAATAAAATTGCGCCTTTCGCTAGTTATATTAACTATCAGTTGAAGAGTGACCGTTTAAAGACTTTAATATTTTGTAAGGAAATCTTAACTGAAATGAACAGTAAAACGTTCCTTTTATAAAGATAATTTTTTAACTTCTACAGTTGTCCACCCATGGGATTTTACTGTAAATAAGAATCAATTATTCGTGCCGTGATAAGAAGTGTGAAATGTTGTCAACGTTTTTATTGAAATTGTCGACGATCTAGTGCTTTGATAGTTTTTTTTTCGTTGTCAGCAATGTTGGGTGATACGGTAATGAGGACTGAACAAGAGAAAAATGTAGCTTCCGGATTGTTAATGTTAAATAAGGTTAATTATGTAGACAGAGCGACTACAATACTAGAGAACTACTGCTGGACTAATCTATTTAGTGCAGAATTGTTGTTTGGTTACGATGAGTGAACCGCTGTTCCAATAATCATTTCACAACAACGCAGATTCTGTCCAAGTTCAGAACATTGATGGGATCACGTGCGTATAGAAGCTAGAAGAATGTGTTGACCATTATTCGCCATTGCTGGACTAGTCTTCTACTTTCATCATAGTGAATCGTAAATCACGGAAGCACATTTGTAGAATCGTTCCGATGCAAGACAAGTACTTTTGTCAATGCTTCTATTAGTTCCGTCACTTGTTAGTGGTGAATATACCTGATAATCGATTTCCTATTAGTCTACAACGAATAAATCAAAGTCTGGCGGTTGGCAATGGACAGTTCTGGCATCTCTGAGACATCTTCAATAATATACGAACACATCAATATTTCAGCTTCAAATGACATTTCTTTCTCTTTTTATACTTTATTAAGAAAAGAGTCATTATATTTAACCATTATATGCGTTGTGGTGGCTTAGTGGTTAAAGAGAAACGTAAAAGAAAAACATAAAGCACATTAAAGACGATGTTTTATGGAACACAAACGGTTTTAAAATTGGGGAGAGGGTTTTGCTGAGTTACTTTCTTGTTGGTGATCGGTGGCATGATTGTTGCAATACTGCCTTGCTGGTCGTATCAAGAAGTCAATCTTGATGGAGCAAGGGTTAACCGATACACCTCACCATCAGCACAATAACTATTGACCAAGTGGACGACGCCGACGCCGATGGCCATGGACAAGCAAGCTCGACAATTAACTTGCTATGTTCATTTTTCACAATACAACACGCTACACTAACTGTTTAATAAAATTTGCCAAAAAATCTAAGTAGTATAGTAATGCCGATTCTGGCTCACTTGTCAGTTGTGCGCATGCGCAAAGGCGGGAAATTCAAAAGCGGACATAGCAGTGTTGATAGCTGAAATCAGATATGGGGGGTCGGAAATGTGGTGTCATTGACCTTGTGACCTTGACTGTTTTATATATATGTAAGGGTAGAGGCATAGACATTTTAGTGTTGTTAAGATGGTCGTTCCCGTACAATATAAGTGCATTAAGTGTGGTGGTGAAACAGATCAACCGAACACAAAATGCGTTGCTTGTAGCTTTATGGAGTTTGTCAGAGAGTTACATAAGTCAAAACATATTCCAAGTCACTTCTTCGATCGTACCTAATCCTTATCGCGCATGTTTGTTCGGCAAATGTGTATATAATCCCTATCACACAGTTAATGAGTGGCATTTCTGTTTCGGCAGTTGGAAGTGAGTCACGTTTGTTGGAATGACTACATCCTTTTTAAGTTGTGTCAACTCCTCGCTACACATGAAACCATTTGTTGAAGTCAAGTCGCTGGAGATTGGTGAAAAATTTGAAATCCGATCCTTTAGTAGGATCAACACGAAGAATGGTGATGCAGTGGTAGTGGAATGCAAAGACTTCAAAGTAGTGTTGCCACACCGCTTTGCACAGATGTTTACGAAAAGTAAAATAGATGATATAAATGAAGACATTTTTGAAGGGACATTGATCTACATGGTTAGTGAAGGACCTGCTGGAGAAACGACAAATATTAAATTTGTTGAATGCTAGTTCCTGTGCGCATGTCTGCATTAGATTTTCTTATTTATATTTGAGTAACAGATGTAATCTGTCATTACTCAGAATGTTTCCATCGCAGCTTCTCTTAGTAACGAGTCTACTTCTAAACCACACATTATTCACATCAATTCCTTTTGATATTACGGCATGTTTTGCAACAGTTGACTATAACAATACCTTTGATGAGACATGGCCAAATAAATGGAGTAAAATGGATATCTATGCTGGAATGTGTACTTTACCATTCCATAAGGCACATGATCTACTTTCGTTTAAGGTACGCTACTTGTTACCAAATCAAACATATGTTGATGGTGAATGGCAAACAGTAGTCAGTGATAAATTTGATAAAGGTGAATATATTTTGATGAATGACTGTGCATGGATCACTCAATGTGGTTATCAAGATATTGGTGTTATGATGTTTGCCGTAATAGGTTTAATTCTATTTTGGCTTAGCATAGGACTACTTATTGGCAAATTGTGTCTAATGTTTACTCGATATGTATACGAAATTAAATAATGTATTGGTAGATAATAAAATAAAAAGCTCTCACATATATTGTGTGTGTTTTATTTATACTGTTTTGTTTACATTATATTATGTTAGACTACTTTTGCTAATCCAGCTGTTGAATTTCTTATCAAATCCAAGCCATTTAACTAACAGTTTATTTCCCTTCTTCTTGAGAACTTTCTCTACTAGATATACATTTGGATGCTTGACTTTTTGGAGTTCCATCTCGTAAAATGCTCCAACTACATCCTGCTCCTCCTCATCTCTCAGTAAATATGTAGTGGGATTAGTAAGTTGCACTTTTCTAACAGTGAAAATCTCATTGGACCAGTTAGGAGTGTAACCTTTGTCAAACAGTCCCCGATATTTGCTGATTCTAACTTTATCTCCAACATTGAACTTTGGATTTTGTTCAGCAATTTTGATAGATGTGTAAGCAGATCTAAGAATTGATTGCTCATTCGATTTCTTAACTTGTGACGGTTTCATTTTAATTGTTCTGTGGTAGCTGTTGTTATATTTATTGACTATGTTATCTATTATATTCAACCACTCATAGTTTCCCTGCAGACTGAACTGCTTCCACATGAGTGATTTTAACGTGCGATTTACTCTCTCTACAATCGATGCCTTTTTTGTTGAGTAAACACTGTAGTGATTGATTCCATATTTGTCCATTAGTTTCTTGAACTCTAAGTTATAGAATTCTTTTCCCTGATCTGTTTGTATGTGTTTTGGTAAGGGTTGAAGCTTTAGCAAAATAGATTGCATTGCTGCAGTAACATCATTTGACGATTTTGAACGTACTGGAACCGCCCAAACATATTTAGAGAAGCAGTCTATCACAATCAATATGTATCTGTATCCACCGTTTTCTTTAGCATAAGGAATCATTTCCACCAAATCAGCTTGTAATGTTTCATTGATACCCTTAATTATCACATGTCTTCTCCTAAAATTCACCCTTGCTGGCTTATGTAGCTCGTTGACCACATCTTGCTTGACAGTTGAAGGATTATTTGGTTTAACTACCTTCTTCATTGTCTCCTTCTGATGTAACAGACTCAATGATTACTGGCATCCTAATAATCATGTCGGCTGTCCAGCTGTGTCTTATATCATCTTCACATTCGAAGATGATTATGTCATTGAACTTCAATGTATGGTTGATTAACTGTGCCTTAGTGAATTCCTTATTGTTTATCTTGATGATGAGGTGCGCATTAAAAAGAATGTTCTCAATAATAGCATACGGAAATGGAAACTGGTAGTATGGAAGGCCAGTATTTAGTACAAAGACGTTATCACTAATAAATCTTGGATTGAATGTCAGAATCATATTGTAAAACAAATGTTGAGATCTACTGACAGTTACATCCTTATCAGCAGGCCTGCTTTGATGTTTGATTATGTGACGACCAAACTTATCTAGAGTCATTTCACGCTATTATGTGCGCTTCACGCAACTCTTCTATAATTGAAACGATTTCGTTCTGTAGACCCGTATTCCCTGCTGTCTGAGAACCAACTAACAGACGAAGTCTATTGACGAGCTCATTTGGATCATCCCAATAAACGTAGTCAATAGGATGATGGTTCACATGCTTCACCATTCCTTTACCACTCTGAAATTTATAGAGCGGTGCTATTATTTTCTTGTATTTCTCAGCCCTCGTTCCTAGAATATGCAATTTTGGGTTGTAATCTTTTCTAGCAGCGTTACTGTTATCTAATATGTGTTTGTATTTCTTCAAATCATCATCGTTGAATTCCTGTGGATGATTTTTGAATAGGAGCTCATACAGTCCTGGGGTACCCTTGTAAATGGTGTTATTCACTATTACATCAGGACCATCGAATGTAACTTCAGCTGTACCAATATAGTACTTATCATCATCCTTTTGATGTCTGATTCCTGTTCGATGATCAAACTGTCCACTGTGATCATGATGCATGTCATCTATGTATTTCCGAGGCAGCTCATTAAATGTATCCAAATACTCATAGTACATATCCTGATCAATATATTGTCCAATGTGCGCACGACTCTCGGCAACCGACTTTTCTAGAAGTTCCTCAAACGTTTTTTCATCTTCTGGTACCTTGATAGGACTATATTGTGCTATTAGTTCCTCCTTGAGCTCTATAGGGTCTTCCTTAACTTCAATAGGATCTTCTTTCAATGAGTCAATTCTTTTCTTGAGGTTAGTAACCTTGGCCATAATTCTCCTACGACCCGTTGATTTTGGTCGATTAGGGGTGCTGTGGAGGGCTCCTTGTGTTTCAATTACGTCATCCTTAGTCCTCTTAGGGGTGTTGTAAATGGAATCATTCGCCTCGTCGGAAGCTGGTGTTTGAGTGTCAAGTTTATCGGCAATGATTTCTAAATGCTTTGTGATCGGTTGGAATGCATTCTCATGCCTCAACTGATCCTCTTTAAGCATATTAAGCTTTTGCCTAATCTCCTTTCTCTTTTTAATAAGCTCTCTGCTCAGTTTGATAGACTTGTTTATTTTCGTATTTTCTGTAGCCATCATGCAACGGTCTCCACCAAATCTACACTGACAATGAGTAGTCGTGTACCATTCATTTAACTAAACTGCTGAATAAAGCAGTCGATACCTTTTCGATATCTGCCTTGATCAATATCTCTTTCTTTGTCTATAGTTAAGAAATCGTGACGATTGTTCCAGCATAAAGCACAGATGTCTTTGAACTTGTCGAATGTAAAGTCAGTATTGACATGTTCATCATAGACGTGTCGTAGGTTTAACTGATCCTGCTTGAAGAGTATTAAGAAGTTTGCATTGTCACGAATAAGATGCTTCGGTATGCCAACGTATGTTTGGCATAAATAAAAGCAATCAATATTCTTATGTCTACCCATACTAAAATATTCTTTCATTGTATTTTGTTTGTCACATGCAACATCATCAAATATGAAAACCGAATTAGATTTTGCCTCATGTGGTGGTGGTATGTTGCTGTCAACTCCATTGAAAAAACTGTACGTTATACCCTTGATAGGCTTTAGAAGCTCTTGCAAGTATTGATACTTTGGTTGAAATAATGACTTTGAATAGACATATATATTTTCAAACCTTAATCCATTGATATGTTGAAGTAGGTTTATGATAACATTCGTTTTACCACAATTAGAGGGTCCTACAATGAGACATCTTACGGTAGAGGGAAGCAATTCCCCATGTCTTTTGTACTCATTAATACTGCTTGTGTCATAATTCTTTATTGGTAAAGTAAGGGGATGTTGAACTATGCGCATGTTTTCTTATAACTGGTGCTACAACATCACTGAGCAGGGTATATAAATAGTCTCACTGTATCACAACTCTGCAGTTAATTGAAATGCTTGTAAACAGCTCAACCACTCACAGTCGGAGACGTGCTTCCAGAAAGAGAGGTCACGGCATAGTGAATTCCATTATAAACAAATTGCCAGTAGAATTGCACATTCCTGGATATAAATTTTGTGGACCAGGAACAAAACTGGCGAAAAGACTTGCAAGAGGTGACAAAGGCATCAACAAATTGGACGAGGCGTGTAAAGAGCACGACATAGCTTACGCAGAACATAAAAACTTGGAAGAGAGACATAAAGCAGACAATATATTATTGGAGAAAGCACAACAGAGACTACATTCGTCAGACGCCTCTGTAGGGGAAAAGATTTCTGCGCTTGGTGTTGCAGGCGTAATGAAGGCAAAAGTTAAACTTGGTATGGGTTGTAAAAGCGGACGTGGAGGAAGGAAACTTACGTTCAAGCAGATGATACAAAAGGCACGATCGGCCGTCAAGAAAAAGAAATTTAAGAGCGTCAACAGTGCTGTAAATGCTGCACTTAGGTCTGCAAAGTCTTTCAAGGGAAAGAGGACCGTCAAGCCAGTTCGGGTTGTGCCAATTCCGAAAACTGGAGGAATTTTACCCTTGATTCCAATATTTGCAGCACTAGGGGCATTAGGATCCTTGGGTGGTGGTGCAGCAGCCATTGCTAAGACTATCAATGAAGCGAAAGCGGCAAAGGATCAGCTGAAGGAAAGTCAGAGACATAACCAGAAAATGGAAGCAATATCACTGGGCAAATCAGGCAGTGGCTTGTACTTGAAGCCCTACAAAACAGGATACGGACTTTTTTTAAAACCTCCAAAAAACTCCCCATAAGGCTCCCCAACCGTGCTCTTACTGACGTAGACTTATGTAAATTTGCTAAGCTACTTAGGATTAGGGGTTTTAGGGGAGTTTTTATGCGTGACAAATTACCAAATTCAGGTGCACGCGTCAATGAGTGTGGTGTGATAAACTTAGACAATAATTCAGGTGCTGGAACTCACTGGACAGCTTATGTGAAGAGAGGGAATAGTGCTACGTATTTCGACAGCTTCGGCGATCTCAGACCTCCAGCAGAACTGATATCATACCTTAGGCATAATGGTCCGTGTGAGATTCTATACAATCATGAGAATTTCCAATCCTACAATACAAATATTTGTGGACATTTATGCTTAAAGTATTTATATTCTCATAGTGGACCTTGAGAGTCTCAGTTACGTTGCAACAGCAGCAATGTCGTTCACGTTCACCCTGTCTGGAACAAGCTCTGTACTCCAGAGTCAATACTATCCTCCTCTAGTTTTGGATGATGGTAATTATGTGTTGGGTCTCATAAACCTTGAAACATTCAATTCATTTCCCAATGTGGATAGCTCGAACAACAAGTTTTACTTTTATTCACAAAATAAAGAAGTGTCTTGCATAGAGATACCAGAGGGCTCCTATGAAATAGATGATATAAGTGCGTATCTTAATAAGGAGCTCGTTAACCATCTAGCCTATAAATCGAATGATGTAGAGGACTATCACAAACGGAGACACGCCAAGCAAGTTCTGCGCATCAAAGGCAACAACAATACGTTGAAATGTGAGCTAAAGAGTACAGTGAATATTGATTTCTCTAAGGAGGGTACAATTGGTAGCCTGTTGGGTTTCAAGTCAAGAAAGCTAAAGGCAAATCTCAAACACGAATCAGACAATCCATCAAAGATTCTAAGTCTAAATGCTATTTGTGTAGAGTGCAACATAGCGGCAGGATCATTTCGAAACGGCGAAAAGGTACATGTAATCCATGAGTTTTTCCCATTAGTTCCTCCTGGCTATCGCATCGTTGAAACTCCTTCAAATGTAATCTATCTACCAATCAGCGTACGAGAAATCGATGAAATAGTAGTTAAAATAACCGACCAAGATGGAAAATTGATTAATTTTAGAGGAGAAGTTGTCACAGTTAGACTACATCTGCAGAAACTGTGATGGGTATTGTATTCAACAATAAACATGATAGATCTCAAATCAAACATATAAGCTTACAACCACGAAATGAAGAAGTCAGTAAGGTTGCTGCTACCAAGCGGTTGACAACGGAGAATAAACGATTTCTTAGATCATTAGGATTCACTGTGCTGGTATAAAAATGAATTACGAAATTTTGAACGTAAACGAAAAAGCTGCGTTTGATGAGTCCATAACGTATGCTGAAAAGCATATTCATCAACCGTACGCCTCCACATCATACAATGTTAGTGATGAGATTAGAATTCCAATTCAACAACAAGACTTGTATTCATTACCATGGTTAAGTGATTTATACATAGAAGGCAAAATTGTAATAATAAATGAAGAATCCGGCTCAACATTTCCCGACATTAAATTCATCAATAATGGACTTTTGTTTCTCTTTGATGAAATACGATATGAAATTGCTGGCAACGTTATTGATCGCATCAAGAATCCCGGTTTAGCTACCGTAATGAAAGGACTCGCCACTTATAACAGGAATCAAAGTACTGCTCTCCAAAATGCAGGATGGTTTCCTCTTGAAGCATCACAAATTATTGACAAGAGAACTGGCTTCTTTAATGCAATAATACCGTTGCGCATGATCTTGGGATTTTGTGATGATTTTAGGAAGATTATTCTGAATCTCAAACAAGAACTTGTCTTACTACGAAGCAGCACAGACACCAATGCCTTATCATATGATGAGAAATATGATGTCAAGGTTCAAATTTCTAAGATGTTCTGGAGGATGCCACACATTTCTGTATCGACAGCAGAGAGAATTGGTTTGCTCGAGACACTGAAGAGAGATAGAGAGCTAGAAATCCCCTTTAGATCTAGAGAGTTCTTTGAGTACCCTCTATTACCTCTAACACAAAGACATATGTGGCCAATTAAAACATCAATGGAAAAACCTCAATACATATTCTTTGGACTACAAACTGACCGAAAGAATCAACCTAAGAAAGATTGCAGTCAATTTGATCATTGTTATCTCACTAACATTAAAGTATACCTTAATGATGTCATGTACCCCTACGACAATTTAAACTTGAACTTTGAAAACAACCAGTATGCAGTTCTGTATGAGATGTTTACAGAATTCCAGGAATCATATCTGAGAAAAGATCGAGAACCGATATTTACACGAGAGGAGTTCCTGAAGAATGCTCCTATAGCAATTATTGATTGTTCTAAGCAGAATGAACAGGTTAAAAGAAGTCCAGTGGATATAAGGATCGAATTTGAGACCAGCAGGAATATTCCTGATAAAACTACAGCCTACTGTCTGATATTGCACGATCGGATTGCTAAATATATTCCTTCTAGGGGAATTGCTAGACTTGTTGCTTGATAGCATGTAGACTATTTTTTTATTTTTTTTTTGTATGAAAGGTTTCTTAAATAAAACAAAGATTAGAAGTTTTAAAATGTGTTTTTTATTTTATTGTTCCAATATTGAATGCAACAATTCTAGTGTCTCTACATAGTTCTCGTAACATGTAGATGGCCATATTGCGGAATCAGGACCACATGTCCATCCCAACCTGGCACCTGGATGTTTCTCTCCTTTCACTATGTTGGCGTGTATCCAGTCAAGTATCCTCACGTGTTCGGCATTACGACCTGGACAAAACCAATATGTAATTTCTTCATTTGCTTTAATAACGTCCAGTATGTCTTTGAGGACCTTGGAGTTCGCCAAATACGCAGCTTTGCAAATCATCTCATCTACGAGTGTGCCAATTTTTCGATATTTCTTGATAATTCTTTTAACAGGATAAAACAAATGTGAAGCACCCTGTAGGTTACCATTTGACAGCAGACCGAAAATTAATGTTTTATAATGCACTTCGTCATCAAAGTTGTGCTTTCTTGCAAGTTTTTTAAACATGTCTACACTCAGCCATTGTAGGTTTTCTTGGTCACATACCGAAGCGACTGTGTCAACGTACTTATCCATGCACAATTTCTGGCACAGCACTTGTTTGATACAGTCTACACTCACATCCAACCGACCTTCTGCTATCCATGTGAATACAGCATCAGATACCAGAAACGATTCTTCGTCATTAATTAATTTGGATAGTAACTTGCCTGCACCGGCTGCACCTTTCAAGTAGCAATCATATGCGACTTGTGATGCCGCACAGGCTTGCATCTTGACCTCTTCACTAAGATCCATGATCAACTATTGAATTGATGCGGCTTCTTGTGGTCTTATATGCAGTGTTTCCCCCACCACCACATGATATCCCCACGGTCTGGTATCCGTATGGGCATAACTGATCATGCGCTTGTCATCATACGGACTCAAAACCACTTTATTCTGTTTTATTGAATACACCACATGTTTCTTGGACCTTATTAGCCTCTGAGTGCCTTCAAACACAGTTTTATCAAACAGACACTTTTTATAGTCTTCTATGGTGATTCTTTTTATAGATGATTTTGTGGAACCTTTGGATTTTTTCACCAACTTTTGTTTGTCAGAATCTTCCTCAACGGTAAAGGCATACATTTTTGAACGGAGACCAACAAACTCAAGCATGATTTTCCCATTATTTTCATCTTTCATTAGGCCGGGCACTTTCTTGTTTAGTAGTGGAATACCAAAGACGTTGTTAGCTTTGTATTCTGATGTGTCGAAGCGGAATCCATCACGTTTAATGTACTCGTATATGTTTAGATGTTGAAAATTATATATTAAACTGTCAGTATCAGTATAGAGTAATTTAGCATTGTCACCGAATGTTTTTCTGATATAGTTGTAATGAAATTCATATAGAAATATTTTTGATAGATCCAGAATGGCAAATCCAACGTAAATGGGCTTGTTTAGGTACACTTCCAATTTGTTCATTTCGATTATTGCAACATTATCATCAAAAACTATTGAACTATGAAAGTTCGGTTTTGCAATAAGCGATCGTGCAGCCCAACGACCATCCCATTGCGTCACCAGATGAATGTCTTTATGTTTACGAACGTTTTCCATACATTTACCATATATGGCATTATTCATTAGTTTGTAAAAGTCCTTCTCGAAATCGTTTTTTGATTGTTGTCGTAGTTTAGTGTTCAGATCAACGTATTCCTTCAACCATTGGGACTGCTTGAATTTTAACACCTTATGAACCTTTGTCAACCTCATACCATTGGCAATGTACATTTTCAAATTGCGATAGTGGACAATGTAATTGAACTTTGGATATAGTGTCAAGAGGAGCTTCTTGATCTTTGATTTAGCTGTTGGAGGAACCATATGGCACGGTGCAAGTGGCAAGTCACTATGTTCATCATGTAGATCTGAAGGATATTCTAAATCACATTCTATCATATATCCAATATCCGAGTTGTCCGGTGTACTAAGAATCTCAGATATGTTGAATTCATTCAAAAATTCGAATTCTCCATAAGGCAAGTGCTCTGACATTGCTGCACCATACAAATTGTTCACATCAAAATACATTAAGTAGGACTCTGGTTGATTCGGATCATATTTGTCATTCATATATTTATTGTTTGCCTTGGCATATCTGTTAGAGCACTGTGAGACACCACCTCTTATTCCATTCTCAACAAAGAGAACTTTGTCAATATCAGTGAGTAGCTCAAGTCGAACGTTTGTGGTTTTCAACATTGCATCAAATGTGAGTCCTGGAGCAGTATAGTAGTGCAATGGATCTAACTTGTAGGTGTCCATACATGTCTGTCTGAAAGCCTCAAACACATCCGCGAGAAGAAGAACATCTGTTTTCAAATACAGATCAGAGTATTGCCCTAAGGTTTGGATCTGAAATGCTTCCCAAACTCTCAGTGCATGATTGTAGTCTTCATCTGTTATGTCTTCTTCTGTTAAAAGACTTCGAAACATCTCCTTTGGAGGTAGAGAGCATTCATCCAGTTTGTCCCAGGAGTCTATATAATCATAAGGAAAGACTCCTTTTCTATTCAGCAGACTGAACTCAGTTACGTTATTACAATTGGACTTTGTAATTAGTTTTTGTTCATCTCCCAGGTTATTTGATAGCTTTTGTAGCGACTGTGACATGAATCGAAAGGAATCAATGAATCTGAAGCTGATCCTAGTTCTTGAGACGTATTTGGTGAACGCAATGTACTTTTCTTTATTAATCGGTAGCAACTTAATTGGGCCTTCCATTGAAGTCGATAAAGCTCTGATAATAAAGTGAGCGTCATAGCCACTCAAATTGTGAAAAACAACGGGTATTGTGAATACGTCTTTATAATTCAAGTTGCAACTCTGATGTGCAGCTCCACGAAACTGACCAGTTTGATGATTGTGATCACGAACACGTACTTGGTTTGGTAGAATTGGTTCACCACATATGTGACATTGCTGTGCATTGTTGTATTGTTCCTGTTGTGTGTTACCAAATCTTGGAATTGGTACTTGATTTTTGTACACGTTGTCACAGAACGCCGCTATAGATTTCAGCTCGTCAACAAACCACTGAATACAATCTTTGCCACGATATAGGCGAAACTTGCAAAGATTGTCATCGTAAGAACATTTAAAGTAATATGCCACACTATAGGCAACATGCTTTTGATAGGTATTGGTTTTTGAACCATTGTCGTTGTCATCGAAACAGTTCTCTAAAATGCTTTCTAGATCAGCATAAATGACAAACGGCAATTTTTCTTGATACCTATGGTTCTTGAAATAGAGATATCTGTCCGTTTCTTTTGGTAGCCTTATAGAACACTTATTTTGAATATGACAAAGTCCCTGATGCTTCCGAAGCAAATCGTCTGTTGAGAAATAATTTAGACATCGTTCACATATAAACACTTTATGTCCATTGGATGACACTTGTTTAGAAATCAGACGTGACAAATCCTTTATCCACACAAAATGGTACAGCTGTTGGTCACCAATGTAGACCGGCTCATTGCAGTCTATGCTATACACAGGTAGCATAAGGAGATTTATGATTCTGTTATTGTTCAAACCATTAGAACTAAGGTGACAAGGTAGAATCTTCTTTCCATCAATGCAATACAGATTGACTGTTAGACAATTGAGATCTTCAAATTTTTTGATTTCACTGATTGTCACTGGAAAGTTCATTCCATCATATTTTAGAACTTCCTTGAAATGTGGATAAGAGGTTGTTCGATTTGAATTATGATTCACTGGGAACAGAGCAGAGACAACTGCCCATAGGAAGCAATATCTGTCATTGTTCTGCACATTAATCACTGCCTTCTTGTTCTTAATGAAGCTTGGGACTGTAGTATAAGTGGAATAACCAAATTTGAGTGGATCATACTCGTTAATATGCACCTTTAAGCCCAAAATTTCTAGTAATGCCCAACCGGAATCCTTCTCGGCAAACTCTTCCAGCCTTTTCATAAGTTTTTGAATAATATTTTCTTGGTACCATTGGTTTATATTTGTTACACGGTCGATAGGACTGTTTTTAGTAGAGAATGTCTTTAAATCAACCTCACCAGTTTGAGGCTTGATAAAATTTGCAGAAAGGCTCACGTTTACTTTTAGTAACGACTTTTTCAGTTCACGGTCGACTTTACACTTGAATGATCTAAATGCTCTCTTCAAGAAATGCAATGGATCCTTAATATCTACGTTTGATATGAATCCTGTACGAATTCTTCCATTGAAACAAGTTTCAGTGTCCTCCCATGACACGTTTGAATATCGAGGTCTATTTAAACCTTGGCCAGATTTCACTAGTGCACGCTTACGAATACACTTTAGTTTATAGCGATAGCACTTCAAATAGGATAAGCTGTATTCAAGAGAAAACGGATTCTCATGAACGTTGTCTTCAAAAATTTTGTTCTTTATTGCTTTTCGTACTATTCGTATTGTGTTATTGATATGCAATAACAAATTATTTAATTCTTCAAGCGTTTTGATTTTTGATATATACTGTTGTATTATCTTGAGCGCATCTCTACAATTTGCTGACACAGTTGCCATAGTACACACACACACTTTGATTTGTTGGTAGACAAGTTTACTCAACAAATGGTTGAGTTTGTCTCGATACATCAAGTTTATATAGAGTTGGAAATGTGAAATATGACTCCACAACCTACAACAACAACAACAACAACAGCAACTACGACAACGACTATGACGACTTCAACAAAAACAACAACATCTTATTAATATTCAAAGTCTCTGTTAAGATCTCATTTGTTTCAAATAGAGAAAACAACAACACAATTAATATAAAAAGAAATTTTATTCAGTGAAAGAATTATACAGATAATTGTAAATATGATTTACATTATTTAAGCTGCATACTGCACGCTCATTTGAGTGAAATTTACATTCAAAGTTTCCATCAATTGGGAGCTTTGGACACGCTTGCTGTACATCCAAATCAATGATACGTGGACACCTGTTTCCCAGCGCTGTTGTTAGAAATTGCTTCTTAACAGCTCCTTTGACGTAAACAATAACATCATCATCCTTTTGTTCTTCCACTAAATGTAGGTCCAACAATTTCTTAGCGTATTCTTGTTCTAAGTAGCCAAAGTCGTATGGTACACTATGATGATGGTTTTCCAGGAATCTAATTTGTCGTTGATAGATCCTTGATACCTCAGAGAATGGCCTGTCAGGCTTGAAGCAATAATGTGCATACTTTTTGCCATTAAATATGGTGAGCTCTTTCACCATAAAGTAGGGCACATTAAATCCCTGTATATCAACAACGATAAGTTTCATTATGATTTACAGGCCGTGTGTGCGCGTGTAATTGACTGCTAGCCAACGTTGACTAAGACGACAAATCGAAATAATCAGTATTTATAGAAGTTTCCTAAATGGGCGTGTCAATTGATAGGGATGATAGTGGTGGGATATTAACACTCAAAATAATCAATTTTAAATGTTTATTAAAAATACATATATGTGTGTGTGTGTGTGTTGGTGTGCGTGTGTGTGTGTGTGTGTGTGTGTGTGTGTGTGTGCGACGGTTTTTAATAATACTTTTGCCACTTTGTGGCTACATGGAATGTACCATCGTCTTCATTATAGTCGTGCTCATGGTGGTGGTCCTCCTGGGCTTTTCTCTTTGCTAATTCTGAAAGTGCACAAAGTCAAGGGGTTGAAATCATCAAATAAATTAGCACTTACTTCTCAGTGCCTCCTTCCGATTTTCTTCAATTTTTTTAAGTGCCTCTGAAAATACAAAATTTATGTATGTGTTAAATAAATGAGATCCGATTAAACTCACCCTCCGAAAGGTACCACCCCCTGTCCATGCTAAAGCTCCAGGGCTCATATACATTGTCCCAGTTTTCTTCTTCTTCTATTAAAAAAGACAAAATATATTTTGTAATGGGACAACATAATGCTGGGTTAAGAAATTACCAGGGACAACGTTGTACAAAAAGAGAGAGAGAGAACATGAATTTTATCAAGAGGAAATGTATTTATTATGTCACTTACCCATTTTATCAAAGTCGTTTGTGTGAATGAATTAGACTAAGCAGCGCTCGCACTTATATACACTTTGAATTATCCCCACCACGCAGCAGTATAGTGGGGGAATTTTTTCGAACACAAAAATTTTCCAAGTGTTTTTCTTGCAAAAAGTCAAAATTTTTTTATTACAGATATGTGTTCAGGATTGAATGAGGATTCAAAAAACATGAAAAATTCGATAACGCCCTTTTGAACGTGTATGTGTAATGTACCGTAGCGGCTTAACTGTAGATCTGACAGAAAAATTTTACTTAGGTTTTTTGTAGAACGCTTGTAACAATAACAAAATGTGGAAAAAAATTTAGGGGTTGACGGGGTGGTTTTCACACAAGGGGTGGAAATGTAACGAGGGTGGTTTTTGAATGTAGAATTAAATTCCTAGTAAAATATCAAGAATAAGTTTTTTCCGCCCCCTCGGTAAAAAATTAATTTTTTTTTCACCCCGTCTAAGGGGTGGCTACCTTGTAGTCCAGTGTATATTTGTTTCATAGAGACTATAATCCATAATCGATCAAAGCTTATTGGATTGAAATCGGTCGATTAGTTTTTGAGTAAAATGCGTTTGTAATTCGACGCCCGGACAAAAAAAAAAGCAAAAATTTTCTTTTTCAATATATGTGTTTGGTGATCAGTTTAATCGATTCTAGGATGAATTTCGTTATTCTGATATATTTTTAGCAAATTTGTGAAACTGCTGAGTCAGCAGCTATCACAATTTTCATATTCTTCCCTAGCAATCTTACACATTGATTTATTGCTTTTGCTCGTTGCATTATGTGATGCTTTTGCTATATTTTGATGAAAATTTTTTGATAATTTGTCTTTCGATTAAAATGAAAAAAATTTTCCATTCACATTCGCTTACCTTGCAAAATTTTCTCCGCTTCCTCTCTTTGCAAAACTAGTTTCCCGTGAGAACCAAGTTACTTTTACATTTCCGTTGGCTCAGCACATTCCACATCTTGGGATTTGTTTGAGGACTTGGGCCAATAACCGTTCTATATTCATGTGTGTTAGAAAGAGAAAGAACACCAATTGCTGAATCTGCATAAAGGTTTGTATAAAAATGGAAGCACCCAAACCACTCATCATTTAGTGTCAGTTAGTGTTAGTGACAATGGATAAAGTAAATATCATTGAAAATCTAGTTTTGCGGGAATACGTTCAGACATTCCGCAGTGAAGATCCGTTTGATACTTTGCAGTAAGTATTTGTCAATTTTATTCAAATTCCAAATTTATTAATTTAACTATTGAAAAGATTATTAGCTTGTGCAGATGAGAAATACATAATTATTTATTGCTTAATATAAATCAATTGATAAACTGTATATAATTCCTACTTATTTGTCTATTTTACTTAGAAGTCAAACGGCACTACCTCCATCACCTACACCAGCACCGTCAACATCAGCAACGTTACCCGCAGTCGCAGCAGCTGCCGCCGCATCCTCTTCCTCTTCGACTACGTCGCCACCACCACCATTTAAGAAACAAAAATTCAATTTAAGTTTAAAGAAAACCAAGTCGGGTGAGGATTACTTGTCAGAAGAGGAATTCAACCATCCAACATCGACTCCGAAGCAGTAAGTAATTACACATATCATTTTATACATATAATCACATATTACATATAATCGCCCTGAATCACTCATTTTAGATCCAAGGATCCTAGAACAAGTTGTAAAAGAAATGGTCAGTCGAGGCAGCGGAAGCAGCCCCAACAAAAGCAGAAGCATCCACGATCAAAGTAGGTTGAATAAAACAAAATATTTCTCTCTTATTTATATATCACTTCTAAACAGAGGGAAGGACATGGATCTAATCAAGGAACTGTTTGGAGACGATGATGATGCCATCCCCAATACACAAGACTTTGTTATCAGCAAAATTCTCACACAAATTGAGGAACAGCTCCTGCCAAGTTTACAAACAGAAATTCGGAGCATTGAAGACGAAAATACAGAGGCTGAAGAGCAATTCAAGAAATTGCAGGAAAAACATTTACAAGAACAGAAGAAAAGGGAGGAGCTTCTTAACAAAAGGAAGATTAAGCTAGAAAAAATTAATGTAATAATTAATAATTTAAACGAATTAAACTAACCAACATAATAAATATTAGCATTTTTTTTATTAAATCCATTCCTACTCTTGTACAAATGGCTTTTAAATATACTATATACTATTATCTACCGCAAATCAAAACTATATATAGTTTAGTATGACTTGATCCCAATGGAGCAGTCTAGCAACTAGTTGAAATACTTGACTGAAATTGAGTAAATTTTCGTTCTTGCTATTGATCACTTTCTTCAACATGAAGGAGTTATGTGTGTCACTTCGTCAAACGTTATCGGCTAGAATAGACTTTGCAACAAATGAACAAATCATAGTCTCGTTTACTCTATATGTTATCATTGCATATTAATTATGAATCAACAACAGAATAAATACATTCCTATTATACATTCGCTATTTAACAAAGCATTTAGGATAAATAAAACAACGAGATGTTTTAGAATATATATGTTTGTTTATTTGCTTAAATATTTATTATCCATATTGAACATTCAACTAAACAGTTTAGTCCTCAACAAATTTAACATTTGTCGTTTCACCAACGACTCCCTCGCTAACCAAGTGAATTATCCTTCCTTTGGAGAAGTCATCATTTAAATCATCAACTGCATCCTCAGAGAATTTTTCGGTAAATCGATGAGGTAGTATGGTCTTGAAGTCCTCACATTCCACAACCACTTTATCGCCATATTTTGTAGGAATCCTCTCAAACGACACAATTTGGAACTTATCACCTACTTTTAGTTTTTTAATGTTTACAAATGGTTTCAAATGTAAAGAAACGTTAATATCTTGTAATAAAGACGACATTGTACTCAAAATATATTTATATTCAAGTCTGAACGTCAAATGAATATTTCAACATTTCCCTGCAGTATATATACCCTCAATACTCAAGTAGACATGCGCAGTAGCGCTGAACACCAAAAAATTTCGGTTTTCAGTTGGTACCACTGATATTTGTGGAATTTGAATTTTCTGCCTTTGCGCATGCGCACAAGGACAAGTGAGCCAGAATCGGCATTACTATACTACTAATCTAATTATCTATCTATTCATTATTAATATTGAAAATTTCAGTACGACAGTACAAATTTGTACAGTTTTTTTTACTCGTATTGAAACTCTAAACTAAGTTAGATTCACTTTAAATAAAATAATCCAGTTAGCGATATTACAGCCGTTGTCTGAAAATGTTAACCTCAAAAAATTGATTACGTTATCAATCTCTAAACTGTTTTAATTCCACTAAACTAGAAATAAACACAAATGCCGTGCGGACGGTTCAGTTTGAGTGAAACTGTAATTTTTAAATTGATTTTGACTTATTATGGAATGATGCTGTAGTTAGGAGTGTTTGAAACATTACTTGTAATTAAATTATAATTTAAACAGCGATTATCATGTGTGAGTCGAGATTTGATACACCAACAATACTAGGTAGCAATAAAATAACTAATTCATAGAACCGTCCGTGATACTAAAACACTATTGCATTATATCCAATCCGAAATCTTAGAGTATATTCAAGGGGTGTATACAATGTTCTGATTTATTTCCCTTTGAAACAAATCACAGTGTAAACTTTTATTATTATTATTATTATTTGTCCTTTGTGGGAAATACACAATTCATTAAACGTTTTATAGTAAAGTTGAGTATTTTGTAAGTATGTAATGTTTGACTGTCGTGACCACGTATACATAGAAGGGAAACACGCATAGGGTCACGCAAACGGCGACACGGACCGTAATCATAGATTAGCCGGACTAACCAACCCACTTTGGTTTTGCCGGTTTTCAGTTTTTGTCTAGAAAGATGGAGATTTTTTCCGTACCGAATTTATTCTAATTTCCTGGCAAATTGCATTTAATATGATTCTTTTTTTTTTGTACACAATTATTTGCTTTATTTCTAGGAAATACACATGCGTCTGAAATGAGCATTATTTAGATAGAATACCGAATATATAGAGATGTGGAAAGCTTAAAGATAAACTCAACATTTCTAACCGGCATGACACTCCAATTAGACAGTAGTACAATTGTACTATCTATAACACCGCTTTTATTTTATCGTAGATATCAGTTCATTCTACAGTTTACAACTTAATACAGCTGAAGGTGCGGCAATTAAGACGGGTGTAATAAAATCGGACCAATAATTAAAGTATTTTCACGGTACGTAGATAAATATAAAAGGAAACAAATAATACGGCACGCAATTGAAAGATTTGAAAAATCTTTTAGAGAATTGATATAAGAGACGTTGGTTTGATATAAATCCTAAATTGAAATAATTCCAACTAGCAACAGAAAATATAAAGAGTTACAACTTTAAATTATGTAACTGTATCGCTAGCAGCAATCAAACTTGAAAGCAAACAGATAAACTAAGGGGTTGCACTAACATTCGCCTTTGTTTATACTAACATATCAATCAAACTTTTATATGTAAATAATAAAAACGGTTTTATAATAAATTAGAAAAAGTCTCGATCAATTTTATCATCAGACTGCGGACTATCGATTGTCTATCGTTATTTTAAGAGTGCCTATATCGTTAATAATATAAATTGTAATTTACTCGTATGTGATTAGTTAAATTTAACTTAGTCTGAAAACTATGATGAATACTTTTACTATATCTAGACCTAATTGAAAATTTATGACGTATTTCCCGCCTCCTTTATTACCCTGAAGATTGATCAGAGGTTAGTTACATCACATTAAGTTGACTTAGAATCGATATTACGCTTTCGTTTAAATATTTAAATACAAATTACATTAATATTTGATTAAAACTAGATTAACAACATCATAATTAATTGTACGGAATTGTATTCTCGACATTGTACAAATAAGTTTTTTTGGACAGATGAAAAACCATACTTTTTTTATGTTTCAATTTTATTAAACAGAATATTTGAAATATTGTACACTTTAAAGGATATTTTCTATTTTATTGAATATGTCTCAACCGTTGCGGATTTGATTTAATTTCGTTGTATCTATGTGACTTTAAAATAAATCCATCATAACACACTACCATACGAAAAAGAGAAGTAAAAAAAAATGAATCATAGAGATGGTGAAACAGAAAAAAATAAACGATGAACAAAATGAAATTATTTTTTTCCCCTGTTACAATTGCAATATCAAGAGTAATGAATAGATAAAATTTGATCCGACAGTAGATTGTCGAGTCGTCGTGGAAACGATCAAGGGGGTTACTCACTAACCAAGATGAGGGTTGTATAACAAAACTCTCTCGTCATGGCTCTGGATATATCTGTACAACTGTCTATTGGTTTTCAACAAATCAATATTATTTTACTCGAAGCTAAAATGACCTTTTTCTCTCTCTTATAATTTTTTTGTGAGTTTAGGAAAATATTTTTGCTCCCATTTTTTTGTGTATAAATTGTACTTACGAAATTTACATCAATTTTCTCTACGATGTTATCGAAATAGAAGGTCGATAGTTGACAGATTACCATAATTGATTTACTTGAAACCATACAATAATAAATTGGACAACGAATCGATCATTTGTGTCACCTTACATGTGTCACTATAAATCAAAATATACTACGACTCTTTTAATCCATATTTCTAAGTCTTACACACAACTATTTTCGACTGAAAACGAATGGTGTTTTTTATGGTTTACACAATAGAATCAATTATCGTTAATTTTTATTCACTCTTTTGATTACATCAGATTCTTATCTATCGAATAGTACCAATTCACACTTATCCTATAATTTAATCAACAAATAAATCGTAATATTCTGCGCAAGTCTCGATCTAAATATAGATTTTGTTGTACAATTTTAAAACTATTCACCAATTAAATCGATCATCAGTCATGTGAGGGTTGCTTAAGAGCTTGATAAATACGTGCAAATGAGCATCGAGATCGACAGATAACAATGACAACAATAATGACAAATACCATCTACAAAGTGGTGTTTTTATCAAATATAATTATAATGTTTGATTATTAATAAGTGATAATTAAAACAGCAGTCGATTTGGAAGATTTATTATTAGTTGAATTCTTTCGAGAATACATAAATTAATTCTTAAATAAATATGCATAGTGTGGAGCCGACAGATGGGATAGGTGTAGATGGATGTTACAACCTCGTCATCATTTCCATGAATTTTTGGATCCAACAATATTACCTTATATTACCAAGTATAATTCACACATTAACTCTTCGAAATATATAACGTCAACATCTAAAGCAGATCGTTTGATCAATGTCTTCAACTTGTTTAAACTGAATACTTATAAGTAGTGTCGTTCAAAACAAATTGAAATTGTTAATTCATCAACACAGTAATCAGAAAGGAAAAAAACGAATGAGTATTGAATTGACCACTCTTAAAGCTTTAATGTACACGAAAACAACAATATTTTTCTAATAGAAAATAGAAGTGAATATTAAAAGAGTTTGCATGACTTGAACTAAGAACGTTCAAACCGAACGTATTCAAACTTCAACTCAAGAACATTGTATTATTTTATAATTTTATTATAAAAAAATATCGATCGACATGTTATAACGAAACAAAGGCAACTTTTCAAATACCACATTAAAACTTCAACAGAAATATTTTGCAGATTTCTTTTATATATATATACCGGGTGTTTTTCCTGAGTATGGAGAATGAAAATATCTTTAAATAAAACTTAGAAGCCATATATCTTAGCCCCATAACCCACTGGCTCGGTATGTCGCGTCTTGTCGCGTACGACTTAATTTTCTATCTATTTTTATAAAGCATGTCCCCACTGACGCGACTAAATCGCTCAGCCGCGCGAGGTGAGCATTTAGGTATTTTAGGTCGCGAGTGGCTTACCGTAACCAAAACTGTACAATATATTATAATGATGTCTAAGTTACCAATTAATATATTAGTCACTGCTTCCTTAACTTCCATTTTAGTACTGAACTCTGAACGAGCTACTTGCCGCATGTTACTTGTCGCTGATAATAAAACCGCGAGTAGCAGGAGGCGTGGCGCGTCAGTGGGTTATGGTGCTTACTATAGTGGACCTCCACTCATTTACCGTGTAGACAAAAAATACAATTTTTGTGCTCACCAAGACGATTTAATTCGTTTTCGTGTACTTTTATAAACGCTGTAGTTAGAGATTTATGAAATCATTCTCAGGAAATTTCAAAAACGGGGTTGTTTTCTAACAGTTCCTGCTAAAAATAATCGAAAATTGGTAAACACTATTTAATGATTATGTCAATACCCAAAACACGATCATCTATTTAAAACAATTAGATATCAAACTAATGGCAGTAAATGGTTTGTTTTGTAGTCATTAATTGTAAGGTTGACGTCAATTACAAAAAGAGTGGTATCACTTTTGCTCTTAATTCATAATCGATAATAACCGTTTTAACGATTTTTAGTTTAGTGATTTTTTTTGAACATTAACAATAATTAACAAATAAATTTAATGTAGCGAATAGCCATTGAAATAAAGATAACGAATCAGATAATTCTTTTTATAATTAATATTTCGTTTATTTGTTTTGTTTAAAAATCTGGTGATGATACCAAACAATGTAAATATTTAAAAGAATTGATACTTTTTAATTTAGTTTAATTTAATTTTACATTTGTATAGTTAAGTTTGTGGTTTTTCAAAATTAAATTTTTTTTTTGTTTAAATTACCGCTTATGGTAGCAGCCACTCTGCTTATTCTCCAGTTACGTTTTTAAATAGAATATTTCTATGGATTTTTATTTTAATGTAACACTCCATAATTGACTGTTCTTTTCATTTATATTTTCATGAGTACATGTTTTATTTGACTTACAAATTCCCGTCTATTGTTAGAAGTATTGATGTTTTCTTTTTCCAATTTTAAACTCTGTTTGTTGAAGGACACAGTAAATAATTAATAAGCCATACGCAATAACAGTAACAAATCATACAACAGAAAAGTTTTAGGGGCAATTCTACAATTATTTTATTCCGACAGAAATTCTCAAACCGTTTGCTCTGGAAAGGGAGTTTCTCTCGGAATATCGGGCAAAATAAAACGATTGCAGAGGCGTCTTTCGGACAACTTATTTATTTTAAAACCATTATTATTTTAAAAAGTAGAGAATATTGACTTCTATTGACGATTTTAATATAAAATATTGTTTAACAATTGTTGAATTTTTTGAGAAATTTTACTTTAAGGATTTTCCAATTTCCCTTCGTTGATGTATAGTTTAATTTTCCATTGATTCATTTTCTCTACGTTAAAAGATAAGTTTTTGGTTGGAAAGAAACTTTATAAAAGTTTTTATAGGGTAAATTGTTAGTTTGTTTCACAGATGACTAAGTACTGTTATTAAAATTAAAAGATCATTGAAAATGGAAAATTTATTTTTAATATTTTTTATCAGCAACATTTTTAATACTGGATTGTAGTAAGGTAATGGAAATCCGTTGATTCCAATAAAATGTTTTTCATAGGTCCATTCGACAATTCTATTAAACGTTAACGGTAATATAATTTCATCAAGGTCTTCAGTAGTTTAATTGGTTACGGCAAAAAGTTATTAATTACGTGTCTAAAGTTCAATATATATTTAGAGATGGAGAGAGATTGTTAGTATCGTAGCATTTTCTGTTAAAGTGAACGAAGATTTTCTGTTTAGTTCAGATGTTATTTTCAGATAATTCCCAATAGTAAACTTCGTCAACAAACTTTTCGTCGAATAAATGTACAAAAGAAAATCTTCTAGTCGCACTTAAACACTCTTCCAATTTCCTGTAAATAAGTTCAACGTTGTCGATTTTTACTAGTATTGATGGCCAACATTTGCTGGCAACTAGCCATTCGAACAATCGATTCTACCAGTAAAATTATACTTTCAGTCAATACAAAACGAATTATACAATTCAATTATTTAGTGAAGAGAAGTCTATACATGCTATACATACAGTAGTCAAGGATAAAAATGATATATTGAACGGCAGTTATCAATAATCGATTATAATTTAAAATATCTTTTGGATATTTATTGACCTGTTAATCAAATTCACTATCAAACGATTTTATCGAAACATTTTAATTGACAATAATTCGAACAGATTTTCAACAAATACAACTTCAAATAGAATGACTGAATGTTTTAAAATGGTTAATGTTAAAAAATTATATTGCAGGTCGGTACTAACAAAATATTTAATGATTCCACCACAGAAAGGTTAAGGGTGAAATTTAACGTAACAGATTTCGTCAAAGGGTGCTTTAACATAAATTATATAATTATAAAGAAGATTTCACGAGTCTCGTTAGTATTATCATGGCATCCTGTATGTTATTAATATAAATAATAATTATGAATGTTTGAGGAGGCGGATTAGTGATGTCCCGTTAAACTCGGTTTAAATTCGGTTGAACATTAAAAATGAACGACATTTAAATTTCCGTTTGCCAACGCAGTTTTTCCACAGTTGTCAAAAGAGCTTTTTCTCGTATAGTTGATATAGGCAAAAGCACTGAATCTTCCTATTCTTAAACATATTTCTATTCTTTCTTGATAGTATTCGGGAAAAATCTCGACGGTAGAATAATGGTTTTAGATATCAGCTTTAGTTATCGGTTTATCCTTAATACTAACATTCCAAATGTAAGAATTTTATTAGTATGACTTTTGGAAAGTAATGTTAAGTCAGTTGAAATTTCAACTTTAATGGAGAGCTAATTTCGACACAGTTATACCAGAATCTAGCCAGTTTAGCTAGGAATCAGTAGAAAACTACGATTTTCGAGCTAATTTCGACACAGTTATACCAGAATCTAGCCAGTTTAGCTAGGAATCAGTAGAAAACTACGATTTTCGAGCTAATTTCGACACAGTTATATCAGAATCTAGCCAGTTTAGCTAGGAATCAGTAGAAAACTACGATTTTCGAGCTAATTTCGACACAGTTATCTCAGAATCTAGCCAGTTTAGCTAGGAATCAGTAGAAAACTACGATTTTCGAGCTAATTTCGACACAGTTATACCAGAATCTAGCCAGTTTAGCTAGGAATCAGTAGAAAACTACGATTTTCGAGCTAATTTCGACACAGTTATACCAGAATCTAGCCAGTTTAGCTAGGAATCAGTAGAAAACTACGATTTTCGAGCTAATTTCGACACAGTTATATCAGAATCTAGCCAGTTTAGCTAGGAATCAGTAGAAAACTACGATTTTCGAGCTAATTTCGACACAGTTATACCAGAATCTAGCCAGTTTAGCTAGGAATCAGTAGAAAACTACGATTTTCGAGCTAATTTCGACACAGTTATACCAGAATCTAGCCAGTTTAGCTAGGAATCAGTAGAAAACTACGATTTTCGAGCTAATTTCGACACAGTTATACCAGAATCTAGCCAGTTTAGCTAGGAATCAGTAGAAAACTACGATTTTCGAGCTAATTTCGACACAGTTATACCAGAATCTAGCCAGTTTAGCTAGGAATCAGTAGAAAACTACGATTTTCGAGCTAATTTCGACACAGTTATACCAGAATCTAGCCAGTTTAGCTAGGAATCAGTAGAAAACTACGATTTTCGAGCTAATTTCGACACAGTTATACCAGAATCTAGCCAGTTTAGCTAGGAATCAGTAGAAAACTACGATTTTCGAGCTAATTTCGACACAGTTATACCAGAATCTAGCCAGTTTAGCTAGGAATCAGTAGAAAACTACGATTTTCGAGCTAATTTCGACACAGTTATACCAGAATCTAGCCAGTTTAGCTAGGAATCAGTAGAAAACTACGATTTTCGAGCTAATTTCGACACAGTTATACCAGAATCTAGCCAGTTTAGCTAGGAATCAGTAGAAAACTACGATTTTCGAGCTAATTTCGACACAGTTATACCAGAATCTAGCCAGTTTAGCTAGGAATCAGTAGAAAACTACGATTTTCGAGCTAATTTCGACACAGTTATACCAGAATCTAGCCAGTTTAGCTAGGAATCAGTAGAAAACTACGATTTTCGAGCTAATTTCGACACAGTTATACCAGAATCTAGCCAGTTTAGCTAGGAATCAGTAGAAAACTACGATTTTCGAGCTAATTTCGACACAGTTATACCAGAATCTAGCCAGTTTAGCTAGGAATCAGTAGAAAACTACGATTTTCGAGCTAATTTCGACACAGTTATACCAGAATCTAGCCAGTTTAGCTAGGAATCAGTAGAAAACTACGATTTTCGAGCTAATTTCGACACAGTTATACCAGAATCTAGCCAGTTT